>SSNS01000735.1:128610-139705 GCA_006937985.1 Aphyosemion australe | reverse complement strand
CCCCCCTCCCCCCGCGCGACGAGGCGGCGCTATCCTACACCCCCCTTAGTCAACAAACATCACGGCTGTGAACATTTCTAGGGGAAACACTGCTGTTAGCTGTTGTATCAACCTACCTGTCCTGAAGGAAGCTAGCATAGCTATCTGTCACCGATTCACACACGGAGGAGGGGTGGCATCAGCTGTGGCGTCCGGTGTCATGTGGATCAGAGCAGCGGAGTAAACAAGAGTCTGCCGGTTAGCCATCAGCTGATCGGTGTGCGCCGCAATGAGGATCGAGATGGAGCTAACATCAACCACTGGCTGTTTAGCGATCGGATAGCCGATGAGGTTTGGCTGGAGCCGGGGACACGCTGTGGAAATAAAGTACCGGTAACTAATGCTAACATGGCTACCGGCTAGCGGACCACCGTTGGGAGAGACACGGCAGGCTGCGGTAAGAGAGGAGACTTTAATAGNAACTGATACGTTGGGACCGGATTGGGAGCTTTATTATGAAGAAAAGATCAGCTGAGGTGAGTCATAAAAACACTTGGAGGCTGGTGTCTAGCTGTTGCGGGCGGGGTTCTCATCATATGCGGCTGCTGAGTGTTGGAAATCAATAAGACCTGACATATTTGATGTGTCTTTTGATTTCATTGTTTGTTATTCAAACTAACAAAGTCCAGCAACAGTGTAGCAGCTAGTCTCGTCTCTTCTTAGTTGAATTGTCAGACGCCATGCTTCCACGGCGCACTGCTGCCCTCTGCTGTTTCTTTCAGGTTACAGTCATAGTGGAAACGCTTAACTCAGAGCTCGTATGTCCCTAAATAGCTACCGTATTTCAAGATGGAGGATGACCATGGAGCGTCGACCACAATTTATGTATTAAAAATGTAAAATTTGAAGCTGAGAGGAATATTTAGAATTGATGTTGGTGAGAAATATTAATGAAAAAGGACAAGTTTGTGCACTGGATGCACAGAATTTGGTAGTAAACAGGTAAAAATATTACACATTGTGGCTTTAATTCAACACTAAAGAGTCGATTTCAACACTGAGTCTGTGAACATGTGATCCTGCCCTGTATAGTGTAAAAGTTACACTGATCTCAGTGTTAAATATTCAGTCAATTTTACACTCATTAGAGTTAAATTCAGTTATGGAGTAAACCCTCTTTAACTCTATAAGATAAGTAACACTCAAAGTGTTAATATGACACTGCTATTTTTCAAATGTTATTCTAACACTAGATGTTAACTCTTAACATTGTTAATAGTGGCAGCTGTCATACCAGGAAGCTAACAGCTAGCAGCCACACTGAAAAATGCCAGCTATCTCCTGCTTAACGCACCACATGACTTCAGACAGCCAATGAGAGTGGAACACAAGGAGTCAAGTCCAGGGCATTTAGTGTGAACACAATTTAGTTATTAACACAGTGGAATGACACAGCAGTCCCATTCCTGTGGCCAACCTCCTTACTATTGGTGCAAACATAACACAACAAATAACACCACATATGCAACAGTAAACAAATGAAAGTGAAGTAGTAACTAAGAACAACACAACCCTCCCAAAATAAACATGCATAAACACCTCAAAATAGGACGAACTAACCAAAAACATGACTACCCACAATGCACCTCGCTCACTGCAGCTTGAAGTGGGCGGGGTCATTACTTTTTACACTGTTTTGGAGTAATTTTTCATCAACACTGGAGTATAGAGTACTAATAACTCCAAAAGAGTAACTTGACGGGTTACACTATAAAGAGTCATTTAAAAAAATCTGTTTTAACTCTGAATATTAACACCAACATTTTACACTCACTTTCATTGAATTGACTCTGACAGAGTTCCTGTACTCTGACACCGCTTATTTACCACTTGGGATTTTATTGTGTAGGAAACACTGAGGCTAAAAAAGAAAAGTAGAGTTAAAGGAACTAAATGTGTTTCATAATTTAAACATTCAGTTTGAAACCCGTTTAGATCAGCTGTTGTAGCATCGTTGCTTGTTTCTAGTGTGAATCACTTCCACATTAAAACCCCCTTCACAATAAAAGTAGCAGCAAACTGACAAATTAAAGGTTGTTTAAGATTCAAATCATCAAGTTTTATCTTTCAGAGCATTTTTATTTGACGTCCTATTTGTTGATGAAGATCAAAATAAACAGCTTTTCATTTTGTTCTCTATTATTCTGACATGTATGTTTTATTTTTAATAGAAAATCAGCCTTTATCAGTATTTTAGTCACTGTAACAACGCAAGTTTGTTCCTAAATTGAAATGGTTATTTTTTTCATTTCAGTTTCACATCTGAAAGACGTGATTGTATTACTGAGGAGAAATGTGCTCGCTAATAGGTTGGTATGTTGCTAAAAACAGCCTGTTCTGACCGTCTGTCAATAAATGACCATTTTTTGTCATCCTGTCTTGTTTGTGTTTGTGAGCTGTTTTTATCTATCTATCTAGATTGATAAGCTAACGGCTAGTCTGAACTAAGACCTCTGTCTTCAGTCTCAAACTTTTCTAGGTGGTTCATGAAAACACAATAAGGCTGTTAAAATCCACCTCAGAAGGTCTGAACTGGCCCTTTAGGGACTGACTCTGCTCACTAGAAAGACAGATTAAGCAGAAGTTCATTAAGGAATCCCAGGTTTATGGTGACGGAGCCTTTCAGCCAATAGCATCATAATAAATCATCCCAACAGCTGACGTGATTTACCATCAGATGTGGGAGTGTCACTGATCTGGACTGAGGCTTAAACTTTTCATTTGTTCAGGGAAAAATCCAGTTTTGCTTCATAAAAACATAGTGAGCCTCTGTGCTTATCGTAATAATCCCTGTTATCATCTTTATCATGCATAAGTAGTAGCATCAAGTTAGTTAACATCACTCACTGGCTGCATGCAAAGCTAACACTTTGATCAATTTACATGTCAGAATCTAGTGGATGTTTTATAAATGCTACAGTTTTTGGCTGATTCTGTGTAAAAATAAAGACCTGGTTCAGAAGGAGGTGTTTTAGTAGAACTAAAGAACAGATTTGACTGGTTATTAGTTTCAAATACAAATAGATTGCTTGTTCCGAGAGTGAAGTTTGATTTGATGATTCATAAACTGAAAAGTTGTGATTGTAAATATCTAAATGATCATTTAGTCACCCTGATTTGTCAACATGATGCATGTCAGCATCACTGGATCAAAGGAGGAAAACAAACTTCAATCATTTAAATAAATCCTATAGTTCCTGTGATGTTCTGCTCTGTTAGAGGCTGCTGTTCATTTTCCCAAAGTCTCCGAGTTTCCCTTTAGAAGATCCTGCTCCTGAAACCTTTCTCATTCTGGCTTTTCTACCTTAATGTAGACATCAGTGAAAAAGCATCTGTCACTAAAACCAATGTTCTCCATCATTAGTTATAATCCTGTAACAATCTGGGTCTTAAACAGAAAAAGAGCTAAAAAATAAAAAAATATTTAGAAATTCTGGAGGGATTCTGAATAACAAAGCATGAAAAAACCCTGTAATAATCCTTTTTGTCTTCCTAAAGAAGCCACCTGGGTTAAATCAGCAGTGGCTGGATCAGTTTACCTGCTCGTGCATCCTTGACACAGGCTGGCTCATTCCAGGAAGCGTTGACATTCTGTTCTGATCAAAGCTGTTAGCTGTAAAACGGTCCGTCGTGCTCCACTGAAGCAGAAGCAGGACAGCAAAAATTGGTTTGTGTTGTCAAGATGGAAACAGAAGGATAATTTACTGCTCTATTATTAAAACATATTCAGGAGTTTATTATGAGAAAAGATGCAGAATTTAAAGGAGGAGGCTGGAGCCGAAAAGGAACTGATTGAGACGACAGAATCAATGAAACACATTCAGAATGATTACAGGGTAAAAAGTACCTCTGTGTGACTCAGTAGCATCTGAGGCTTAATTTTATTTAATAAACTATTGTGAAACCGATGTTTTTGATCATTTTTGTGGCTTTGCAGAAAATAAAACCCAGACTATTATTACTGCAATCATAATTTAATAGAATTGATCTGGCTTGTCTGTGACAATCATTTTGTGCCTTATCAATTACAGAGAACACTGATTATGTATAATTTAATGCAATAGGCTGAACAACATAAAGGGCTTGTTTCATGAAGCAGATTTCTGCAGCGACAACAAGAACTGAGTCCTTTCAGCAGCAGAGATTTTACAGTTAATTGTCGGAATCTCCTTTTGTGAAACTTGTCTCAGCTCAGAGCTGCCTGATAAAAGGCTGTATGATCTATAATAAACACCCACGCAAACAACAAATAAAATAATAAATGCATCAGAACATAATGATCTGCTGATCTGCAGCTGGATTCTAGTTTAGTATCGTGTTGTGTCCATAAGGGTTGTTTAGTTGTTTTGGTTCTGCAGCTTTTATTTTGAAGAAACACTCTGTCTTTTTTAACTATTATCAAAACTTCATTTTCAGATCATTTAAAAGAATGATTTCAAAGATAAATTCATAATAACTTAATAAATGCGTTTATGCTAGTAGTCATTGGCCCAATCCCACTACTCACTGCGTCCCACACCCTTTAGTGAAGTGCACTTAGAGGACATGCACAGTAATGCTGCGTTCACACCGGCCATAAAGTATGCGTCGCCAGCGTCAAGTTTCAATGTTAAGTCTATGGTAAGGCACTTCAGAGCTGCGTCAAAGTCCCTGCGTCGCTTTGTGAGCGTTGGGCGCGTCAAAGCTTGATACTTTTCATGCTTTTCAAGCTTTGACGCAAGCGTCAAAGCTTGCAACGCTTGCAACGCTTGCAACGCAAACGTCAAAGCAAGTTCAGCTAGCTGAACTTTCTGCGTCGCTTTACAAGCGTCAACCAATCAGAGCGCCAGTTGATATGTCACAGCAGAGCGAGGGAAGAAGACAAATTCATTCAGCAATGGAGGAGAAACTGATCATCGCCATTTGCAACTATCGGGAACTGTATGACCCGTCTTGCTACGCTTACCGAGATCGGAATAGAAAGGATCTTGCTTGGAGGAAGATTGCTAGAGAACTCGGCGTGTCGGGTGAGTGTTTTTTCAACGTTTATGCCGACATTGTCTCGATAGGATCCGCCATTGTTACAAACATCTGGCAACAGAGAGCCGCGCACGCGCTCTTTCCTCCCTTCCCCTCCCCGTGGGGCCGACGCAACCATCAAAGCAAGCTGCGTCAACGCAAGCTGCGTCAGTGTCAAAAATATATAGGCGTCAAAAACGGCATGAAGTATGCGTTGTTTGACGCATACGTCAAGGCCGGTGTGAACGCACCAATAGGCTTTGAATCTATAGAAGTGTGCTCAATAGGGTATTCTACAGTTGACGTCACCACGCAAAGGCTGCTGGGAAGGGTCATACTAATAAGCCGCATTAACAATAGAAAATATACAGTTTCAGAGCATTTTGACATCGATATGAAGGCATAAAATGGAGGAAGTTGTTTTGACAAAAATACCATACCAGAGAGCTTTTCTTGATGGCGACCCTGCTAATTATCGATCACCAGAACTGAAGCGCTAGCTCAAATGAAAGTGAAAGTAAAAACTAACCCCCGCTAGCAGCGCTGTTGTTTTAAACGCCATTATTCCATCACGGCTCCTTCTTGAGTAATATAAAAATAAGTTCATTACTCACAGTGCCCAAGTAACATTTTTTCAAGGTAGTTTTTTAACTGTCAGGTTATCATTTGTGTCCCTACGTTTTATATTCCACTCACCTCTGGTCAAAAGCCTTTTTCGTGGACGTTTGGGTGGACATGCTGTTTGGCCCAGACGTTCAGCTGGACCGCTCCGTTAACAACGCTGCCTCCACTCTCCGTTAACAACGCTACGTCCTGCATTAATTCTCCTCCACTGCTCCTCCTGGATAACCCCACGTCTGAGAGTGTCGTTACGACCGGCGGCTGGTCATTCTCGGATGTAGGACTTTCCCCTCCAGGAAGATGTAAGTAACAAATATACGTGCTTTTCTTGATCTGCTCCACACAGTTAAAATCCGCTCGTCCAACTTAAAAACTACCACCGCTTTGCTTCTTCTGTCTTTAGCTTAGCCCGTGTAGCTTTCCAGCTGTTTCACGTGGTGTCGGCCTGAAACTGGCGTCTCCGGGTCTGCAGCGTTATACTATTGACTTTACCGGCTTTGGAAAAGGGATAAAAAGTCCTCTCCAACATCCGATCTGGGCGTCTAGAGTCCGATTAGCATCTCCCCCAGCAGCAGCGTTAAGTTCCTTGCTGTTTGAAAATCTTTAGGAGACGAAAAAATAACTTTAGCTAGATCGGAGCGACTCAGACCCATAGGAATCCATACTAAAATGTAGATTGTTTGTATGACCATATTTCCCAGAGTGCTTTGCGGCAATCTATTTTTAGCTACTGTAGAAAGCTCTATTGGGACAAGAAGCATTGTGTCATCGACCCGCGACACATGCTGGGATGCCGGTCGCTGTTTGTGCAACTTTTAAAAAAATCTTTATTAACAACTTTCAAACAAACAATTATTTGACTAAATTTACATTCATTGCTGTCCACATTAAATCTTAGTCTAAAACATTCAGAGCATGAATAAATATCATTAATTGTCTTAAAATGAACTTCTTTCATTTGAAAATACATATTTTCAGAAAAGGCACTTGAGCCATTGCATTACGCAGCAATGGACTGTGGGTAATACCCTTGCCCAAAGTCTGCATCAATGCAGACTTGGGCAAAGTGCGGATTAAGAGTGCAAAAGGAATGTGGTCACCTTCCGCACTTGAGAATTGAGAACACACTATGCACTCGCACCCCTGACAGGGAACGCGCAATTGAAGGGCGCAAGGGTGGAAGAGTATTGGGATTGGGCCATGGGCTCTATGCATGGAGCTGAGTGACATATAACTAATCTAAGGAGCACATGAGAGCATAAGCTGCTAACCAAAAGGTTGCACTATGATTGGATAAACTGGCACAAAGGGATAAATTAAAATAGCAAGGTGTAAAAATACAAGAAAAGATGACAACCAGTACCCCAAAACACATAAACACCTATATACCAGGACAATGGTGGCACTTGTAAAAGAGAGATTGTTGCTTCACTGTTGACTTATGGAAATAAACAGAGGTGTGTCATCAGTTGTTTTTTACTATCTTTGTATGATAAATAAATACAATATAATGACATTTACTGTAAATAGTAAATGACCTGTATTTGATATAGTGCCTTCCAGAGTCCTAGAACCCCCCAAGGCACTCTACAACACAATCAATCATTTTCCCATTCACGCACACATTCATACCCTGAGGGTGATGAGCTACATCGTAGCTACAGCTGCCCTGGGGCGCACTGACGGAGGCGAGGCGCAAACCTGCAACCTTCCGATTGCGGGGCGGGCAATTAACTCCTCTGCCACCATCGCCCATAAATCACAGGCATGTATATAATAAGGTGCAGGTTATCCTGGAGACGTATGGGTCGTTGATGTTTCACCAGGTGCAGCAGATGGAGAACATGTCTGATGATATTTTCTGTTGTCACGCTCCTTCCCCTGATCCAGCTCTCATTTACTCATAATAATCACGATGGACTTTCCTGTCTCCCTTATTAGTTCTGCTGTGACATGTCTTTAACCTCACAGTCACTACTTCCTGCATTATACCACAAATAAAACCACTCAGACTATTGAATCAAAACTCAAACCCCTGAGTCTGCTAGCAGAAAGTCAGTCTGGTAGTTAGTGGCCATCTCTGCTTCTACATGTCTCTTCCTAATGGTGCCTCTAAATGCTGCTTCCTCCCAATCCCTCATCATTTTTATATAAAGAGGGCTCAAATGAGAGGATGCTGCTTCTCCAGGCTCAGACCCTTAAAGGTAAGATTCAATGCAGAAGGAACAGAGAGCTCATCTGTCTGTGTGGCTGCATTTGTTTGTGGAGTGAGCGTTTAATGAGGTAATAAGGAGACCTTGTTCATGGCTGTCTCTGTGATGCTTCACATCAACAGGATGGGGTGCAGGAACAGCACTCTGTGTCCTTGTTGTGGGAACAAGTGGTCGAGCAAATACTCTGTGTTAGTGCACAGCTGTTCACCAGTACCAATGAGCAAACAAACTCAGATTCCTCATTTTCTCAGGGCTTCCTGTTGTGGATAAACCAGTGGTGATGAAGCACAGGAGCTCAGAGAGGAGGGTTAGGAACAGGCAGCAAGGAGCAACAGGCTGTCAGGGAGGGGGAGGCTTCCAGGAGCGGGGCTGAGGAGGAATAAAAGCTTTTAGTTAGACTCATAACCATCCATCCATCCACCCACTTGTGTTGCTTAGGCAACAGGTCCAGAAGGGAATGACATCCCTTTTCCCAGATGCAATATATAATTCCACCAGTAAGTTCCAGACCTTTTCCCATTGAGATGGGTGTTCCAAGATGTCCTGACCCAATTTTAGGGTCTTTTTAACCCATATACGCTCCTTGCGCATTATTTTATGCACAGAGACTAAAATCGTGACTTTTTATTTTTTTAGAAAATATGACATTACACAAAAACTACAAAGTCATCAAAAGTATTTTTATGCCTATTTGTGACACTCCAAGGCAGAGGCAATTCACCCCCAAAACAGATCCTCTGGACATAACACACACATTTTCTCACAGTTCTGGTTTTGATCATAAACCTGGCAATAGAGGGGTTAAATCTCAGAAACATACACTTTTTTATTATATTTTGTGAGCGCTGAAGCTAAGGATGAAACTCATGTAAAAAATGGGACTTATGAAATATTATGAAATATTTTTTATAGGAAATTTTGTTTCAGCATTTTTTTGTGCACAAGGAGTCGAAACGCTAGAAAATTAAAGGGTTATATGAGGGTAAAATTGAACGTTATGAAAACATGACCTGGGTTTAGAGACAATTATTAGCTCTGATTAGACCCGTGCCACACCCCTCTGTGTCCTCGCTGTGAGAGCAGACAAACAGACCTGCTTGCTGAGGTTTGGGGGGTTAGATCACTTCTGGGGCTCCTGCCTGTTTGGTGAAGTTTAGAATGACTGCTTTTGAATAAAATACCTTAACTCCACTCATTGTGTTCAGTCTCCCTTTCATGTTAGGGCCAAATAATCTGGGTTGTAACACAGACAAGCTAATGACTTGGAGCATGACCAATAAATGACTAAAGAGCAGCAGCTCTGATCTAACCATGACACTGCTGTTTCAGCTGTGTGGTTATTTATCAGCCATCAGAGCTATCTTTGGCCCTTCTGATTAGATTTTCATCATAAATAAAAGCATTAACCCACCCTGACTGAAGTCTGCACACGTGGCAGCAGGAGTTTGCCACCGGAGTTCCTGTTCATGCAGATTCTCTGGCTGATATGATGTGATTACTAAAAGAGGGTTTGTGGAAGAGAATGGGATTTTTTCCCCAGCTGGTTACGATGACAGATGTGTTTCAGGGCTATAGCGGTGATCGGTGCTCATCACCTTCACAGCTCAGTCTCTGTATCACAAAGTGACCTCACAATCGCAGGCAGTCATCAGGGAGAACATTCACTTTGCTTTTTATCCCTCATCTTCCACCTAAACGTGCTCTGTAAAAGTAAAAACCACTCTAAACCGCCAGAGGAAACGTGTCAACATTTTAAAACATCAGCTTCAAAGAAAAGCGAAACAAACAAGATGTAATGATTTCTGCACCTGTCCTCTTCCACTCTTTCTGAAGCACTCTTGTGAGAAACAACTTGTCCTGTGAGCCATTTACATCCAGCTCTCTCAGTCCATTTTCTACTTGTTCTCTCACACACTCACCTCACTTTCCTGAAACTGAAAATTGCAGCTGTCTCTTATTTCTCATCCCATTAAATGCCACCCCCCACCCCGTTCTCTACCTCTCTGTCTTCGACATGCTCGCTTTTCTCCATTATCTTCTGTTCTGGTACCGTAAAGAGAAAGGACACTCTCTTCCTCTGAGACCCCAGCCCATCCATGATTTATCTCATTTGCTTTAAACAGTTTTTGTCTTTTTGTACAAAATATAATCTTTCAAGGCTTAGGTTTGCGTCTTTTATTAACGTTTAGAATAAAACGATACCAATCATCTTCTTATCATGTCAGGTTATGATCTGTTTCTTCCCCAGAACCACCCGCCGTCATCACACCATCTCTGCCCTGGCATCATTCATGTGCCGCCTCCCTCCCAGAGCAGAGAGGAAAGGTCCTGCTAACTCACATTATCCTCCTCCTTTTCCTCCAGCTTCTTATTACTCGCCTTTCAGTTCATGTCTTTGTATTTCAGGTCTTTACCAAACACTGCTGCTCATCTCCATCCTCTTCCTATTCTGAGAAAATTAAAATCCATTTTCCCCATGCTGTGCTCTTGTCTCATTACGACCTCATTTCCCATCCTCTCGTGGCTGCAGGATAACAAACACGAGCTTTTCAAGAACACTAATTCCATCCTCTAAAAGTCACCCGCAGGCTTCAGGTCATAAATCACAGAGGTGAGAAATCGTCTCTCTAACAGACTTATGGGTTATTTCAGGCAAAGGCTAATTCTTAAACATTTCTGTGATCACCAGTTTAGTATTGAATGGTTATTCTGGCAGAAATATTATGAAAATCTTATTGGAGGCTCTGCAGAAGATTGTGTCCACTGCAAGTAACTATTAAAGCTGTTATAGCAAATCTACAGAACAAGCTAGGTTTGAACGCAACGGAATCAGAAACCCACGATGCCGGAGGAAACGAGATAGCGCTAAACACCAATCACTGTTTTCCAGGTCCAAAACATTGTCCGTGACTTCAAATTGTGTTGTTTTTGGGACTCTGGTAGTTTGTCCTAAAGTTGAAGTGGTAGCAGCCGGCTGTTTCTCCTTCTCTGATATTATTGAGCAGAGAACTTCTCAAACCAGTGGTGTTCTGTTGCTAAATGCATGAGTGTGTAATGAGTAGAGGACCCAGGGAAGTGCAGAAGTGTGGCGGTTCAGCTAGACTGACAAATGGATGGTCCAATCGTTGCTTTGATCTGAGCCATGTTATTGGTGGGGGTTTTTAGACAAATACGAGTGAACCACTTTATTAATTTTTTTTTTTTTTTATCTCCACAAAATACAC
>SSNS01000735.1:113771-128257 GCA_006937985.1 Aphyosemion australe | reverse complement strand
AAAACTGGTGTGATGAGTCCAGATGGACCCTGTTCCAGAGTGATGGGTGCATCAGGGTAAGAAGAGAGGCATGTGTGCCGTAATCAGAGCTAAAGGTGGTCCAGAGAAATATTAGAGTGTGACCAATTTTTTGGTGGTGACTTTTTTTTTGGCCAGGCAGTATTTATAGATATACTATGTTAGAAGGTTGTTAAGAGGCATGAAAAAAATGTTTTAAGTGAATTTGTTTTCCAAATTTGCTATAGCAGTTTTAAATTACAAACACACCCATGTGATGCAAAACTGAAAATTGTCACAATTCCTGCCTTCCAGCCATCCTCCCTACACCCAACCATACCTAGGACTTAACTTCCCAGTATCCCCTGCACCGTCATTCACCTCTCCACGTCATAACGCTCACACTATATCAGGAGGTTCCCCACATCATTCACTGTTCAGTCGTCGTCCGTGGCCTTGGCATTCCCGTTTTGTCTCGGATCTAACGGCGCTCCGCTCAGTAGCGTTTTTCAGTTAGATACTTAACTTTTACTTTTCCAGCGCATCGGCTCAATAGGTCACGCTGTGCACCCAGCGCTTCCGGAGCTCACCTCACGCATTAGCTTCCTAGCTGTCATGGCTCAGATGAACGCCGGACGATCCAGAGCTTCCATGCTCACGTCATCCATCTGCATCTAAGCAGTAAGCCTGTTCTTTTACTTTCTGGAACGCCGCAACATGCTCGTTTTCCCTTCGAGGCTCGTGCCGGTGCTCCTAGATTAAATGCATGTTGGACGTCACCCAATGCTAGCACTCCCGCGTTTGGGTTTAATTACACGCTACAACTCTACTTGCTGCTCATGCCGTTGAGCTAAGGTGAGGAGAGTGACAAAAATGTTTATAAAATAGCATTTACACAAATTGCTATAATATTTTTAGGGACTAATTAGGTTTGAAGATGGCAGTACTCCATTTAGTAACCTGTTAGCTTGTCAACCCAAGGAAGACCAAGTGTCTCTGCATTCTTCTGCTGTTTAGAGGTGAGACCTGATAGTGTTAGTCAATCTGCAGTTTGATGTCCGAGTCAAGTAAACAGACCATAGTCAATGTAGTCAGTAATTATGTGCAGCTAATTAAGCATCATGCATTATGATCACGTATGTGTGCAGCAGTGATTAATGGTTTGAGCTGAAAATGTTCCTTAAACTAATTAGACCCTGCAGTAAAAGAAGGTTTATGTAATCTCCCATTAGTGAGAACTCTAAATATCATTTAAACACATACTGATTTAATGATTTTTAAATGATTTTCCAATGAACCACTAAATAAGTAGTTGAATTATCAGAGCTTTATAGATTTATTTGACTGTTGGCTTGAAAATATCATTCATGTTAGAAGCTCTGATGTGCTATTTTTAACTAGAATGAAACCTAGATAAAAAGTTTATTTATTTATTAAAAGTTTTTTTAAAAGTTGTTGTGGAATTTTTAATAAAGCAATGAGAAAGCAGTCTATGATTCAATCAAAAGGTTTTAATTCCAATATTACAATATGCAAATGAGGAGACAGTCATAGAGACTCTTCTCAAAGCAGCCTCAGGAGTGTGTCCTGATCAGCAGAGCCTTCCTACTTTATTTATCCCTCTTGACCCCCCAAGGGAGAGGTCAAAAAATGAGCTTACAGTGTTTATTTAGTGTTATCTAGGAGAGGAAGGGGTGAACATCTCTGACCTCAGAAATTTTGTCTCAGTATATAATAGTATTACATAAAATAAATAGAAGAATCAAATTTTCTCTATTACAGAGACAATGAGCCTGTCCTAACATCTTCCTTCAACACGTCAGCAGCTGTTAGGTATGTGAGCAGTACAGATCAGCAGAGAGAAACAACTTCAGATCTCTCAGTAAAAAACACCACTAAGAATGTTCAGATGATCAGCAACTCCAAACTGCTCATATGTTCTGTCATCTGGATTATTGTGGCAAGATGTTAAAGGAAATACAGTGAATTCACTTATTACAGACTGCAGTAAAAGTTTTGTGTGGTGGTGCAGAGAGCTGTTACTGCTGCAGTAGTAATCATGTTCTCAGCCAGGTGACTGATTGATCAGGTCACATCACTGAGACACAAATGTGAGATCGGTAGAAGAACAACCCTGCACAATGACCCGTCCTTACTCTGTCCTCATGTCTTCACTCCCTGAAGGCTGATAAATGAGGAGTCCACGTGACTGAGACGCTTTAGTGTTCATCTGTGTCCCACCTGCTTCTGCAGCGCATCTGCAGCTCAGCAGTTCAATTCTGTGTGTGGGTTAGGGTGCAAAATACACATTAATACACATTATGCTGATATGTCATGTTTATGTTGTCTAATTTGTGATGTGTGGTCTAATAATTTGGGAAATTTTGATACTGGACTGAGCCAATAGAAAAAAATCCCAAAGATGTTGTTTAATATCATGTCATGTAATATCAGGTCATGCCATGTCATATATATCATATCATGTCATGTCATATCATATCATTCATATCATATATCATGTCATATCATGTCATGTCATATCATGTCATATCATATATCATGTCATGTCCTATATCATATCATATCATATCATATAATATCATATCATATCAATCATATCATGTCATATCATGTCATATCATGTCATATCATGTCATATCATATATCATATCATGTCATGTCATATATCATGTCATGTCCTATATCATATCATATAATATCATATATCATGTCATGTCATATCATATATCATGTCATGCCCTATATCATATCATATAATATCATATCATATCATTCATATCATATATCATGTCATATCATGTCATGTCATATCATGTCATATCATATATCATGTCATGTCATGTCATATATCATGTCATGTCCTATATCATATCATATAATATCATATATCATGTCATATCATGTCATGTCATATCATGTCATATCATATATCATGTCATGTCATGTCATGTCATATATCATGTCATGTCCTATATCATATCATATACTATCATATATCATGTCATGTCATATCATATATCATGTCATGCCCTATATCATATCATATCATATAATATCATATCATATCATTCATATCATTCATATCATTCATATCATATATCATGTCATATCATATATCATATCATGACATGTCATATCATATATCATATCATGTCATATCATGTCATATCATATATCATATCATGTCATGTCATGTCATGTCATGTCATATATCATATATCATATATCATATCATGTCATGTCATGTCATATCATGTCATGTCATATCATATCATATATCATGTCATATTATATGTCATGTCATGTCATATTATAGATTCAAATAGATTAATTTTACATATTACTAGATTGGTACTAAGTGTTGATCAGAATGTAACCATCTTGGTTTTTTTTTACTTCAATCCCAGCAAACTAAAAATAAAAAATACAAATGACTGTTTCCAACAACGCAGGGAACCAAAAGCTGAGACTCTTTTGATCCTAAATGAACAACAATTTCTACATTCCAGAGTAAAATTGACTTGGTTTGAGTTTATGTACACACCACTGGTCAGCGGTGCCCCTCTGAACTCTGAGTTCTGGTGTTACCTCGTCAATCACAGCGGGTCAGAGTCAGCTGGCATCTCCGGTGTGAGGCTGGTGCTGATTGAAACAGCATGGAGACCTGCTGAGGCCTAACAGCAGGACACATCAGGACAAAGTGGCCTGCAGAGCTGAAGGACTGTTCCTGAGCAAAGAGCCGGTAAAGCAGAATAACAATCCCTCTGATGGAGGGGTGGAGGCTGAGGAAAACAAAGGCAAGTGCTGTGAATGATTCACCTTGTGGCCATGGATGATCCTCTGAGGAGCTATGAGATGAAGGTGTTAGCTTTTTATGCAGAGCTTTCAGCTGTCTCTGTATTGTTTTCACATCCCAAACTGATGGTTTGATTTAGTCTTTATTAGATCCCTAAAACCTTCTAAATAAAGTAACCTTCTAAACTCCTAACCGTCCTACTAAAAAGCACAATTAGCTCTCAGTAAATATTGTGCTTCTAGGATTAGCTTCACTGCTGTGTTTTCACATTTAGATATCCATCTTGTTTTTTACTGGGTGCCTGATTGCTCTCAGCCAGCCATTTCTGCACCAAATGTCAAGTAAACCTTTTTCTGTTGATTTTGTTTAACAATAAATGCAGAGCACGGCAGGGTGCTCTCACTGTGAAGGGGGTCAGTGCCACTTTATGTAAAATACTTTACCTCTCTGCATCACCACAGGGAAAGCAGCAGCAGTCTGCTCGGCTCAGTTTAGATCACAGTCTCTATTAGGAGTTGGAAATGTCTTTGTGTTCTTGTCTGAACAACACGTACCGCTGGTTAGAACTCACAAGGACGTCCTCTTATGAACGTTTAGGTTCTGGATCTCTCAGAGGGAGACTGACGCCACACAAAAAGACTGATTTAATCAAATTGTTAAGTCTTTGACAAATTCAAAACTCCTGAAACATATTCTAATATTTATTTTCCATTTACAAAGGAAACATTTGAAATAATGAAAATAATATTTAAAGGGTTGAAATGCTGAAGATGATTAAATGTTTGGTAGTTTTAAGCAGGACTGAATTGAAATAATTGATTAATGAAAATAAAGTTTAATGTAGATGATTTATTGAAGTTTTTATTTTTTTTTAACCTTAATGCTACTGCTAGTTTTATGATGCTGAGATAATTTATCTGCAGAGATAAAGAGATGTTCTTGATCCATACTCATACTGGAGCTCTGGATGAACAGGAAGTGCAACACGTTGGTGCAGTCAGTGAAATGCAGGATTTCAAATAATCAGAATTCCACATGAATAATAATATAATGCAAAACTGACAAGTGTAAAAGTTTACAAAATAGTGCATGAATCATCTTTTTAGGATTGAAGTTTTGAGTTGTGACACAGCAGCATTTCACTTTGGTCTCAGCTGCTTTGACTATCCGTTAGCTCATCAATCCTGAAAGGTGTACATTCTTTTGCTCCAAACAGAGGCTGATCAGAAAGCTAACCACATTGATTTTCACATAATGAGTAAGTAGTTTGTATTTTAAGGATGTGCATAGATTTTAGTGATCAGACACTTTCATTGTGAACGATCTAAAGTTTGTGTATGGTGATAAAAGAAAACAACAAGCTGATTTCCTAACAGCCTCTTTCATGTGTTTTCTGTGAAATCTGGATTTTCTCAGACCAAACATCCCTGTATGATAAATGACCTGCACACGTATAGCGCCTTTCAGAGTCAGAGGCCTCCAAAGCGCTTTACACTACAGTGAATCATTCATCCATTCACACACTGATGGTGATGAACTACAGTGTAGCCACAGCTGCCTTGGGGCACAATAACAGCACAGGCTGTTGGTCCCTCTGACCACCACCAGCAGGCAAAATTGGTGTTTTGATGTCTTGCCCAAGGACACAACAGCAGCATTCTCTGCCAGGAGCCAGGATTGATCCTACAACCTTGCTGGATAATCCTGAGCTACTGCTGCACCAGTGCAGCCATAGTTACACCCATTAAGGTGGATTTGTTGCAGCCATTATTTTAACAACCACTAACACAGCTGTTAACACTCCAAATCAGAAATAAGGCACATCAGCTCTGTTTAGAGAATTATTATATAATAATTACATAATACAAAACATATTAAAACCCACAGGATGACATTGTTTTAATGCTCCAAACTAAAGCTGAATAAAAGTTTTTATGCCCCTGAAATACAAAGAATATATTGATTTCTCTGCTGTTTTGTGGTTAAATCTGCTGTTCCTCTCTGCAGCTCAGCCTCAAATCAATAGTTTGTGCGGTGTGGTCGAGTGAGCCGCTGCTTTTAAAACGCTTACAGCTATGAAACTATCTCCACCGGCAGGTAGCTAATGGTGTCTCCCTCTGTGACCGGTCTGCTGGGATTATAATGAAATGGTGGTGGTGATTATAAAAAGCAACAAAGAGTCAGACCATCATTACCGAGCACTTTAGAGAGAAAATCAGACATTTTTCATTTATTTTAATCCCTTCGGTTTCAGTCATCAAAACAATGAGGAGAAATCCAGAGGCTGCAGACTGAAACTGCAGGGAAAATGTGTAACTGGTTTGTCACCAGCTGAATCCTCTTTAGTTTGGAGGCTGATCTAAAGAAATAGAAATGTACAGTAACTTAAAAATGGAAAAGAAGCATGAACAATTATTAAAGTTTTACTAACACTCTCACTGAAACCACAATGTTTCACCTCCATTATCTCTTCATCAACTATTTCATGTGTTTGCTTTCCGTACCGTGCATGCTGAAGGTGAAATCTGACAGTTTTTAGTAGCAGAAATCTAAACTGTAGCTTATTTATTAAAGACATGTTAAAAAATAGGTTACTGGTTTTTAAGGTTGTTATTAGAGAACTCAGTGGATCACAAACAGTGTTCTCAGCAATGAGCAGCTGAGACTCCTTCAAGCAGACTTTTAACCTGCATCCCACAGGAGCAGCCACTCAGCTGCTCACATTGATGGGACACAGAGGGGCGGGACAGGGACCCGTTCTGATCAGTTTGACGTAGGGGTTGGGAATCGAAAACCGGTTCTTCATGATCTAAACATGCAGGAAACGTGCTGGAAGCAGACTGCAGCACCAGGTATGTCAGCATTTTTTAAAGTCCAGCAGGAAGCGGACCGCCACTCTGAAGTTGCAAGTGCGGTATTCTGTCCACAGAGGGCGGTGGGGGTCTGAGTGACATTTCATTAACGCTGTAGAGGGTCCTTTTAGAACATACTGGCTCAAGAAACTGATGTAAAAATATGAAAAAGTTACATAGTATGTCTGTAACATTTGTATTGAAGACAAAGTTAAAGTTATTTACAACCCGTATGAGTTCTGGGATGACGAAAAACGGTCCTATTCGCTGATGATTTTCCACAACTCTGCTGGGGAAATATTTATTCCTGAAAGCCCTGGACCCTTCACTCATGACAAATTAAAGGCTTTCAAACATCTGGAGGTCTATGATTATTGTGTTTCAAGGAAAGTTTGGCCGATCTCTTCTGATTCACAGAAACCCGTGGTCGTGCTAAAAGCAGGAGTCAGCCCCGGCGAGCAGAGTCACAGCGTGATTCACATCACCTGTGTGTGATTGCCAAAAAAAACGGATAAATCCTCACAGTGATTGCAAGCCGGGTAAGTCTTCATTAATCAGTGTTGTTATTAATTTCTTTATTTATTATTATATTGATCGCGGGTTGAGACACCTGAATCAGAACTTGAAAACGAAATGACTCAGTGGATTTAAAAATACATGAAGATGAATGTTTTTAAAAACATCTCCACTAATTAACAAAGACTTAGTCACAAGGACTTACTAGGAACAAATGAGCCTCAAACTGTCCGTTGCTGCAGGAATCCAGGCTTTCTTCAGACAGTCCGGGTCACCTGCAATCATCTCTTTCGTACTTTGCGGTCCTTTACGGAGGAAATTCCAATAACACTTTTTATCAAGCCTCCCACGGGCCGAACGATCAACCACACAGCAAGAATCATCCATCTGCTTTGCCAAATCATTTATTTTTTTCATTTAACCTTTATTTAACCAGATGAGTCGATTGAGAACTCATTCTCATTTACAACGACGATCTGGCCAAGAGGCAGCAGCAACAGACACATAGTTAGCTTTACACAAACAGATAAGATAAAAAACAGATAAGATAAAAAAATGCAGATAAAGATAACATAAAACNGTTGAGAACCGGTTCCCACTGTTTCAATTCCTAGGAATCGTTTGCCATTTTTGCAAACAATTCTCTTATCAATTCCAGGCTGCACAAATGACGTCACCATGCACGTTGCGTAGCTTACGCAAGCTATGTTGTGCAGCTTACGCATTTACTTAGCAGGAAACATGGCGCCTAAGCGGCACAAACGCTCAAAAGTTTGGTTGTACTTTATGAGAAAGGATGACAATAGGGCAACTTGCAATACTTACAAAGTAGATAGTTCATCAGAGAGGAAACACTATGAATATGCAAAAGCATTTGTGCACAAAATACGCAATAAATTAGTGAATGTCGTGTTTTTGACCTGCTCCAGACTAGTGAATTTCAACGCAGCAGCAGCGGTGACGTTTGCACGTCCTCTCCTGTTAATTCTGCAGGTAACTAATCAGCTAACACTGCCCATCATGTTAGTGTCATTTACCTTATATTCACACCTCCACACTAGCAGACTCCAGCGACAAAAGTCCGACCTGTTGTGAGATTTTTCCCATCTTGCAAAAGCTACTGCAAGAAAATGACTCTGCATTCACAAGGAGCATAAAGGAGAACATTTGGAATGATTTTTCCAAACAATACCAGGTACAATTGATTATCATAAATAAACTGACAGTTATAATGCAGGAAACTGTGTGCAATTAATTTTTTGCCACCTATTGAACTACTTGGGAATTGGTAAGGAATTGGATTGATAGACAGAATCGACAATGCCATTGATATTGATAAAAAGGTATCAATTCCCACCCCTAGTTTGACAAGCTAATGGCTAAAAACGTAGATTCTGACATTTTTAACAGTTTCGTTCTGAATAGAGAATATTATGGTTAATTAGCCACATTCAGTATTCCAGTAGTTAATGACTTCACTATAGGAGGATTTTGGCCTGTTTTTAGCACCCCCTGGTGTTCGTTAGCGAAAGCTAAAGTAAAACTCTTCTCCTCGCTGTGCGTTCGTCTTTTTAACACCTTAATCTAACTCCTGAAATGTCTCCTCAGCCTTCATTAGTGTCTACAGGAGCGGTTCATCACTAAATCAAACAAATCAGCTGTGTTCATGATCTAAAACATGCAGGAAACGTGCTGGAAGCAGACTGCAGCACCAGGTATGTCAGCTTTTTTTAAAGTCCAGCAGGAAGCGGACCGCCACTCACAGTTGCAAGTGCGGTATTCTGTCCACAGAGGGCGGTGGGGGTCTGAGTGACATTTCATTAACCCTGTAGAGGGTCCTTTTAGCACATACTGGCTCAAGAACATGATTTAAAAATATGAAAAAGTTACATAGTATGTCTTTAACATTTGTATTGAAGACAAAGTTAAAGTTATTTACAACCCATATGAGCTCTGGGATGACGAAAAACGGTCCTATTCGCTGATGATTTTCCACAACTCTGCTGGGAAAATATTTATTCCTGAAAGCCCTGGACCCTTCACTCATGACAAATTAAAGGCTTTCAAACATCTGGAGGTCTATGATTATTGTGTTTCAAGGAAAGTTTGGCCGATCTCTTCTGATTCACAGAAACCCGTGGTCGGAGTCAGCCCCGGCGAGCAGAGTCACAGCGTGATTCACATCACCTGTGTGTGATTGCCAAAGAAAACGAATAAATCCTCACAGTGATTGCAAGCCGGGTAAGTCTTCATTAATCAGTGTTGTTATTAATTTCTTTATTTATTATTATATTGATCGCGGGTTGAGACACCTGAATCAGAACTTGAAAACTAAATGACTCAGTGGATTTAAAAATACATGAAGATGAATGTTTTTAAAAACATCTCCACTAATTAACAAAGACTTAGTCACAAGGACTTACTAGGAACAAATGAGCCTCAAACTGTCCGTTGCTGCAGGAATCCAGGCTTTCTTCAGACAGTCCGGGTCACCTGCAATCATCTCTTTCATACTTTGCGGTCCTTTACGGAGGAAATTCCAATTAAACTTTTTATCAAGCCTCCCACGGGCCGAACGATCAACCACACAGCAAGAATCATCCATCTGCTTTGCCAAATCGTTTTCCAAGTGTGCAAAACAATCAAATTATAGCCAAAATACACCGTTTCTTGCCACACAACCCATGATGCAATGCGAAAAACATAAACATCACAAGATCCTCCTATAGTGGCATTAAAGTGGGCACATTGAATTGCCTCTGTGTATGAAAAGTGCTTTACAAATAAAGCTGCCTTGCCTTAGCATGTGCATTTTGTGTGCTGCTGTTGTAGCTGCAAGCAAAGGTCGGCTGGCTTGACTTCTGAGGAGAAAACTAACAGGAGGAAATCAGCTCTGGAATTGAGTTATAATCGGAATTCTAATGAGAGTTTTAGCGTTAAAATTTCGTTTTACACAGAAGAGTCTTAATTGTAAAATGATTGTTTCAATTGTTCCAAACATGAAAACATGTCTCAATAATCAGTTCATTCCTGGGAATAACTGTGAAGAAGTGTAGTATGATCTCGTCCCCACATAAACCGGACGTACACTGTGCGACCTTTTCACTTTTTTGAGCCAATTTTCCCCTCGTGCGAGAATCTACGAGATTGAGGCGGGTTTTGCGCTGAGTGTTGTGTAGTATACAGTGGGTTACGAGAGGCGATTAACACGTACACGACCAGCTACCGATCAGCAATCTTAAGCTAGCACATATTGATGGCGTGTTTGATATTTTGCTCGTCCCTTGTGGGGCTATGGCACTGTTGAAGCAGCGACCCAAAAAAGTACCAGAACCGCTCACGGCACATGCGTCAACACGGCTATTTTTGTATCAACACACGTCTTTTTATTTTTACCCTTTTCTCTGCACATAATGACAAGGATTGTTAAGAAAGCGTGTTTGTCGTGTTTATGTCAAATGAAACTGATCCTAAAACATTATTTTACTTTCTTTCTTTCGTCTTTCTCCTCCAACCCCCATAAACAAAGGGCGTGTCCTCCTACGGCAAGCCCGAAGGACAACAGCTATCAGTAACAACACAATAGCCCCCAGGTCTTCCGAGTTTTCGGACATAAAGGTCCGACGTGTTGCTTCCAGACGTACAGTGTAAGCAGTCAGGTTGTATCCGAGGACTGGGTCGTACAGTGTGAGAACCTGACTCGTGAGTTTTGCTCTCTGTGCGACTTTTTTCACTCGTAGCGTTCAGCTTCAGCTCAGACTTTATGACTTCCTCAGTTTACGCCCAGCTTTAGACAGCTTAACATTCGGGCCCAAATGTAACCATATTTCTCCAAACCAGCTGTTTAAAGAGCTATCTACAGCAGGTAAGATGTTAATTATTCATAGAGCTATTCTTCTGAAGATCTGAGCTAAAAGGTTAAATTATTGACTCAGTTATTTACAAACTAACAGCTCAGTCCCGTCTTGGTTGTATTTGAGTTTCTAATGAGGTTTTTTTCTTATTTTTGTTGCTATAACAGGAGCCAAATTTACACTGAGTCTATTTAAATCTTAATAAGAGCAGAATCTTCTTCGTAAAACTTGCTTTAGTTTATAAATCTGAACTTTTTAATTGTGTTTGGGGTTTTGCTGATCTGTGTAGACGGCAGGAGGAGCTAAGGAGGACCTCACAAATATCAGCTGTCATCTGAAAAAACAAATTGGAAAGTCTGTCTGGAGTCTGCAGCTGTCGTGGCCCTGACATCTATTATCCAGATATCTTCTGACTTCTCTGAGTTCCCTGAAACAATCTCCTGGCTCCGCCAGGACATGTCACCATAAATATACAGTAATGTGTTTATAACTGCCTGGTAGGGAGAGAAACCACTCTCAGAAATAATGTGATTTATTAGTCTTTTAGGAGGACCAGCCCTAAATAATCTTAAATAATCGACAGAAATTTGTTTCCGTTCTGAGTTTTCATACATTTCAAGTCTTAAATTAAAAATGTGCATTCTTGTTCAGATTAAAATTGGCTCACGAAGTGTATATTTAACAGCGTTTTTAGTCTTCTTGACTCAAAAAACCCACATCTTTCTCTGAAATGACTCCAAACACCAGACTGAATCTGGACAAACATCTAACCCAGCAGCTCCCAGATGCTTTTCTTACATTTTCAAGATATTTTCAGGTTTTCTATCGGAGTCACATTAGTCTTGGCCTGAATCCACTTTCCAGATTTTCCTCTCTTCCTGATTCCTCACAGATGTCCTGCATATTTCTTCATAATGACGTCTGTGACACTTTTATCTGATTAGAAAGGCCACTGGCAGACATTAAAACCAGTTACAAGAACCCCGCTGCACCCATTGCTAAAATGATGCTAGAATCAGAAACCTGCCACCATTTTTATGCCATAATCAGTCAAATAAGCCTCTGGGTAAGTGGGATTCTGGTGTTTATGGTGTATTTTCTGGATTATTGACCAATGTTTTGTTAGGCTGCTGCTCTTCTCATGCAACTGCTGAAAACTACAGCTTCAAATGGATTAATGCTCTGATTGGTAGAGCCTTTTGTTCCCACTCCATCACCAAAATGCCTTCTCCAGAACAAGTGGATGAGTGGCTACGAGCTCTTGTGTGAAGCTTGTCAGGACAATATTCACAGGAAAAGTCAGAAGGGGAAATGACAAGAGGATTGTTCTGAAAGTCAGATAAAAATAACGCTTTAGTCTGTTTACAGCTCAGATATGTAGCATTAAGATACTGAAATGATAATGAAACATCTGTTAGAAATGAAGCTGACAGACAAAAATATCATTTTCAGATCTGGTCTAGTTAGTTTGACTGATTTAATTAATATTAAGCCTCGCTAATGTCAGTGCGTCCCAGGGCAGCTGTGGCTACAGTGTAGCTCATCGCCATCAGTGTGTAAATGTGTGTGTGCATGGGAGAATGATTGATTGTGTTATAAAGTGCCTTGGGGGGTCATAGGGCTCTAGAATACGCTATGTCAAACACGCCATTTACCATTAAATATTTTTAATAATTAGCCGTGTTTCCATTAGAGGAGTTTCACAAAATTTCTGGGAGGGAGAAATGGCTCGGCCCTCTCAGCCTTTGTGTCTCCATATTAAGTCAGCCCTTTCTGGACTTTAAAGGGACACTTTGTAACTTTTTAATATTTTTTAATCATGTTCTTGAGCCAGTATGTGCTAAAATGACCCTTTACAGGGTTAATAAAAGGCCACCCAGCCCCTGTCGCCCCCTGTGGCCAGAATATTCCCCTTGCAACTTCAAAGTTGCCGGTCCGGTCTGCTGGGACTTAGAAAAATTGAGCTGACCTACCTGGCTCTGCAGTCTGGTTCCAGCATGTTTCCTGCATGTTTTAGATCATGAATGCAGCTGATTTGTTTAACTTAGTGATGAACCACTCCTGTAGAAACTAATTAAGGCTGAAGAGACATTTCAGCAGTTAGATTAAGGTGATAAAAAGACAAACGCACAGCGAGGAGAGATAAGTTTTACTTTCGGTTTTACCAACGAACACTAGGGGGTGCTAAAAACAAGCCAAAACTGACTAGTGTCCCTTTGAGACATCAGCATATCGCTACTGCTTCAGCAGGGAATGACGTCACTGATCAGCCAAAAGGCATCCACGACGCATCCAATGTGTATAAAACATTAAGCTGTGCATATATTTATTCTTTTCTTGCTGTGTTTCAATCCTGAGCTTAACCTAAACGAGAGCCTTTGCTTTTGTATCCTGTCAACATGGTCAAGCTGCTCATGAGGACAGAGAGCAAAATATGGAAGAAGAGTCAATATGATGTAAGTGCAGTATGTAAACGGAGCAATTAGGAGGGACTGCTCAGTAAATGTCACAGCTTCTGTAATGGTTGGTTATTATGGACTAAAGTGAACACACACAATGATGTGCATGCAAGATGATTTTATAATAAAAGCTCGTAGGTTCCTCAGGAACTATTTGATTGTAAAGGCAGAGAAATAAGAATCTCATTGAAATAATGTTTGCTTTAACACTCCCTCATCTTGTTTCTGCATAAATATTTATCTTTAATATTCACCACTGATGAAGTGATTTTTGTGTTTCTGGTATAAACCACATCCTCTCTGTGTTTGTGCCTCTTCAGCACTGCAGCTGCGACAATAAGCAGATCTAATTTACCTCAGATGCATTAAATCAGTGCAGCTTGTTCATCCCATAATATTACAGTCAGGGCACTGCAGGTTATTAGTGCTGACAGTCAGTGTGTTGTGTCTTTATAGAGGGAAGAACCTCATTTATCACATTTTAAAACCTATTTGTACTGTAAATAATGAATGCATCTATGTTCATCCACTACCAGGAGATGCTGCTAGTGTTTATGAGCTTCTAGATATTTAGTGATATTTAAATCACACCGATGGATTTAGTCTGTCTTATTTTCATTTAACCATAAACTCCTGTTCCATTTCCTCTCAGTTAGCCTGACTTTGTTTACTTTAAACCAGAGGTCTGCAGCCTTTACAGTCCAGAGGTGTCCACCAGAACAAAACTTGTTTAGAGCCCAGACTCATACAGGACCTTTTGATGGGTTTTTTACAGAAAAGAATTAGGGCCACTGTAAAGAAGTTCTCTTGTTTCTCAGAATTCTGACAATAAAAACAGAAATCTGAGATTAAAATCTGGATTTTTTATGAGAATAAGGTCAGAGATCATCTTGTTTTGTGATGAGTGTGATGTGTGAGAATTCTCCCCCACCCAGATGGGAGTCTGGGCTCTCCCTTAGAGATAGGGTGAGAAGCTCGGTCATTTGGGAGG
>SSNS01000735.1:100437-113078 GCA_006937985.1 Aphyosemion australe | reverse complement strand
ACACACACACACACACACACACACACACACACACACACACCACTTCCCTTGGGGTGACGATAGACGGAGGAAAGCTGCAAGGCGAGCACGTTTCAGACAGGGAGGCTGATTAATCTCCTGTGTTTTATTAACAAGCACCTTGAGCCCCACAGGCTGAAGACATTGTGATGCTTTGAGGCGTTCTGTGGCTCAAACAGAGGTTCATTTATCAGGAGGCACAGAGACATCCAGTACCCCTGCTATAACATCGTCAGACATGTTGTCTTCGTTGGTCTCTGTGAAGGAGGACATTTAAATGTCTTCAGCTGCAAAGATAAAGGAACAGGAGGTAAACACGTTGGCTGATTTTTCCCTGAACAAACATTCAGAGTGAAGATGGAGCTGGTTTGGTTCTCAGTTAAAGCTGAATAGAAAATCCTGGATTCTAACACGGTGAATGGGTCAACAGTACAGGAGTCTAACATAAAACTTCTGAGGATGGGTGTCCGTAACCCCATGACCCTCGTGTTCTGCGCCGTTTACATCATTCTGGCGTCTCTGGGAGTCGTGGGTAATGTGATCGTGATTGGGGTTATTGGGAGGAGTGTAATCATGGAGCGTGGAGGGGGACACCACTCGGACATCATAATAGTGAACTTGGCGGTGTCTAACCTGATGGTGTCTATGACGAGAAACACTCTGCTCGCCATCTCTGATCTGGGCTTCAAGGTAACGCTTCAACATGAACAGGTTTTTTTTTCTACTGTGAACTTGAATTAGATGCAAACCAAAGCAAACATTAAGTTAGTGAAGAGTTGTCTCTGTTCCAGCTGTACTCTTCCAAAGGCTGGTGCCAGTCCCTGATGGGGATCTGGGTGTGGATGCGATCGGTCAACGTCTGGTCCACCTTGTTCCTCAGTGCTTTCCATCTCCACACTCTGAAGCGTGTAGCGCCCTCTATGGGGAACCTCCAGGGGTCGTGGAGCACCCATAAGACCCTGCTGCTGAGTCTGGGCATCATCTGGATCATCAACCTCATTTACTCCATCCCTGCTTATATCTTCTCTACTAACGGGAATGAAAACACCACAGAGGTGAACCCTAAAATATCAATTTATAACTAACTTACTCAAACATTTTATTTTAAAAAAATGGTAAAATAATCTGTTTTCTATATTCATCATCATCATTATTTAGTAGAGACTTTTTTTCATACCTGAATGTACATGCCTTATGCCTATCTTTCTTTAATTTCATTATTATTACTATTTTCTATTTTTACATCCTGCAAACCAAGCACACCATTTGAGTGCCTCCTAATATCACTGCATTCTCATGCAGTGACAATAAAGCTTTCTGATTCGGATCTTCTGATATCCCCCGTTTTTCTAACTATTAAATATATTTTTGCAGCAATAACTAGGACGTTCTTCATTAAAGTCCTGTTTATCACTCCAGTCTGCAGAATAAATGAATATTTATCTCATCTTCCTCTTTTCTCAGACCTTGATGCTGGTAACCAGCACAACGCGCCCCCTGCTGGGCTGTGTGTGGGACTTCCCCTCCAACGACACTGGCCTGGCCTTTGCCACCACATCTATGGTCATACATGAAATATTTCCTATAGTCCTGATGGTGGTCACCAACACGACCTCCCTCTACACCCTCTACACCCACAGCAGGCTGCAGAGCTCAGTCCAAGACGCTCCTGTTATGAAGCGGGTTCCAGCAGAGAGGCGAGCAGCCAAGGTGAGAGGAGACAAAAAGGCTGAAAGAAAACTTTCTCATCATTAACATCTTTAGATCTAAATTTTTATTTGGTCTGATTTTATTTATTTTTGTATCTATATTTTACATTAAACATGGATTTGAACAGTCACAATGACCATTTTTGTTTGTTTTTCTCGGTTATGATCTGTGTTCATATTTAGATGCATTTTATGCACACGTCTGTGAATGTTGCTGCTGGGTTGCCACAACAAGATTATTCTGATGCAAATGTCAACTAAAGGACTGATTCATCTGCTATAGTTCACTTAAGAGGCTGTTAGTAGTTGTTTGTGAGCTTAGAACGTTTAGAAAGATGGAAAAGCGCTCTTTACCACCCTCATGTTTTGCTTTTGCTGCAGTAAATTTCTGCACAAGCTGATCATCCTGCTGAGATAAAGTTTACACCTATAGTTGGACCTCATGCAAAAAATGTGTTTAAAATTAAATAAAACAATGTTGACATGTTCCTAAAATAAATAACTAAAATTTAAAACATTATAAATCAAAATTAAGCATCTTTAAAATCTAAAAACAGGTTGAAGAGAATAAAATATTATAGTACAAGAACCCAATGTGCTCATATGAGGCAGCTGGGTCTCAGGAGGCTTTAAGAAGAATTAATAAACATTTTTTATTATTTTTAAGACTTAAATTTCTTTTTGTGATTTTTTTTCAGGTGATTCTTGCTCTTGTGATAATCTTCATCATATCTTGGGGAGGCAGCGTTCTCTCTGTCAACTACTTTAACTACAACCGAGGCAGCTCAGCCGAGTTCCTCTTGGTCGTTGCTCGCTTTACCAACATCATCTTCATCGTCTTGTCTCCTGTGGTTCTGGCAGTGGGACACCGGCGGCTGCGTTCGTGCATCAAGTCTACGCTCACTCACTGACTGATGCACCTCGTGTGTGACAGGCCCGCCCCGCTGAAGCACTTTGACCTTTGGCACAAACAATAAATCCAGTGAAACTATCTTTCAGTTGAATGTGTTTGTAAGTGGATCGACTCAATAGACCATAGAGTAGTTTCAGATTAATCTGTCAGATTATCTCTATAAAATAGCATCTGATTAAATTATAAGGAAAACACTTCAAAAACAGTTATTTTGCTCTAATAATGTAACGGATCTTAGAGATCAGACTGATTCTCTGTGAAAAGGTTAGAAACGTTTAATATCATGTAGATCCTTCTGTGACTGACTGCAGTTTAGAGAAATAAACTTCAGTTCTGACTGATTGATAAGCTAAGGGTTAGTACATGGGACCAAGACCATCTTAAAACAGCTATACACTCTCAGAACTTTCATAGTGATATATGCAGTCTCTATTTTATGAGCTTTTACACTGGCTTCAATTTTACATTTTACAGTAATACCTGCCTGAGGTTCTCCTACCGATCAGAAGTCCTCTAGCCTAGAAATCTAGACAGAAAGGAGCCGAAGCAAAATTATTTTGCTCTGCGTGTCGATCTAGCCACGCTCCATTGTAGCCTCAGCAGGTCTACCATTGGCCCGATCAGTTTTGTGTTAAGCCAATTACAGCACTCTATCAGTTTGGTGGGCCAATCACAGGGCTCCTTTGGTTTGGTGGGCGGGATGATGCGACGAAGTGGAACAACTAAGATAGTGACGAATAGTTTGAAACAGCTTTGGCATTAACTTTGGACTATTTAGACATAGGCTTTTCTTTGAGTCAAGAGCAGATAGAGCTAGTTAAGTCCTTTATTTAGAAAAATGATGTATTTGAGTCTTCTTTGACAGTCTTGTTGTCTGACATCCATAGCGGTGAGTACGTCTTGTTGATCGTTGTCCAATAGCATGCAGAGACAATGTGAAAGACAACTGTATTTCCCCTACAGCCGAGCTCTGTCTATGGATGTGGCCAGACTATGTTTTACAGGGTTTTTAACTCATGTCATTTACCTGACTCCATTATATCTGTTTTATTAGTGCCCATTTTAAAAGATAAAGCTGGCAAATTAAGTAGTAAAGATAACTATCGGCCTATAGCGCTGGCCAGTATTTTATCAAAGGTTCTGGAAAGAACAATCTTAAATGGATTGGAGCATTTTATTCTGAAAACTGACAATTAGTTCAGTTTTAAATCAAAACATGGTACAGACGTTATTGATGCATCAAAAGCTTTTGCTCATGTAAACCATGAGATGTTGTTTATTAAGTTACAGCACAGGGGGGCTCTGTAATTAGGATTTTGTCCTTTTGGTACACCTGCCATTCTATGTACATCAAATGGGGGAACTGTGTGTCCGTTCCTTTTAGACAAGCAAGCATTCTGTCTCCTCTTCTGTTTAACGTCTACATGGATGGTCTGTCTAAACAGCTAAGTGACTGTGGAACAGGATGTGTAGTCAGTGGGACTTGATGTATGCAGATGATTTAGTGATCTTCTGCCTTTATAGTGCTGGCTTTAACAGTTACTGAGGGTCTGCTCCCAGCATGGTTCAGAGTTTGTGTAATCAACCATTCTGCATCCTAAGATTAAATGCACCATAAGGTCTATAACTGACAACGCAAGTACTCGACAGGTCGTCCTGCACAGATTGAATCAAAAGGACATTTTTAAAACATGTACAAAATAGTTCTGAGAATAAAATAAATATTCTTGTGTGTTAATTAGCAGATCAAAGTAGATTCATGTGCCCCAGTAAAAAGGAAGTACGAGTGGAGTAGATGGCGTGACAAGATATATTCTGTTTAGTCGCCAGAACCTGCAAACAGAATATATGAGACAGAACAGGGAGGGAAAGTAGGTAGAAAGGTCAGCTGCGGATGAACAGTGAGGCACATGGCAGCGTGACCGACCCTGGGGGTGGAACATTCTCAAGATTGGGCGGGGGTAGAGTTTTGTTTGCTGGAATGAACTGATACAAGAAACAAAGTTGTTGCCAAGCAGAAGAGGGCAGGGAAAGAGGTCTGCAGGTCGAGCTGCGTCTCAGAAGGCGCGTAGACCCGACAGGGGTGTGGTCTCCCTTGGATCCTTGGTAATAAACTTAAGCTTCATTTCTCATCTCCTGTTCATTGAGTGCGCTCCTGATTTCTTTGTCAAAATCAGCCAACCTGGGGAGGTGACGTAGGGTAAACGGTAACATTTTTCACCTCAACACTTCTCTCTCTCTTTTCCATCATTTGTTTGATTTACCTTTATTTTTCACATGTATAACCTTTATCTTGTTTTGTTCAACAGACACATTTGGGTTTTTCTCTGACTTTGGAGATTTACTCCCATTTTTCGTCTCTTTGGTGTAACATTGAACTTTAGCCCAAACCAGAATCATACTCTTGATTTTCCGTCTGAGCTTCCCGTGTCCCAGAGCCACCACCAAGGGACTGAATCCTACAAAGAGCGAGGCAGAAAAATGGGCCACAGTCAGCAGCCTTTCTGCGTGGCGCCCCCTGTCATAGTTGTAATACGTCACCGCAGCAACCTGCAGGGTCCAGCACACCACAAAGAGCGACACCAGGCACATAATTACATGAGCTGCTTTACGTTCAGCAAACCCATGTTTGTCCAGATCTCCACGGCTTCCATGTAACTCCGTCCCAGAGGTGACTGCTCGGATGTGTTTGGTCAGAGCGTGAAGCGTGCCCAAGTTAGTGGAAACCATCAGCATGAGTGGAAGAATCTCGTTGAGAACGAGTGAGGTGGAGGCGAAGGCTGAGCCTTGCTGAGTGGAGGGGAACTCCCAGACGCAGCCTAGCAGAGGCCGAGTGGTGCAGCTGATCACCATCAGCTTCACAGTGTCGTTGCTGTGAACGTGGGTGGCGTACGCCAGCGCTGGGGTAGAGAAGGCAAAGTTTGCCCCCCACACCAATCCCACCACTGCCCACACCCGTCTCCTCTCCTTCTGCAGCGCGAGAGGCCCAAAGGTCACGTGCTTTCGCCTCAGGGTGGTGTAGTGGAAGACGCTGAGCATCAGGGTCATCCAGCAGCCCACAGCCCGCCACCACACCCACAGCAGCATGAAGAGCCTGCACCAGCCTGCAGACAGAAACACTTCCAGGCCCAGGTCCGACACAAAAATCGGCACCGTGCGGAAAAGTGAGGTCAGCAGGTTGGCCAGAGACAGGTGCACTAAAAGCGTGTCCGATGGGGCGAGTCTCCGAGATGGACTCTCAGAGGCAGACAGAAACACCTGGAACAAGGCAGACTGGAGTCAGTCTGACGCTAAACACGCTGACCACTCAACAACCACAGAAACTCACCACATAGATGACCAAGATGTTCCCCAGAATGCCAGAAAAGACCAAAATCCCAAACAAAACAGCGTCCACGGTGAGAACCTCTGACATGGCAGCTGCAGAGTTTCCTTTGTGACAAACATTTATGTGAGAGTTTGGGGGGGGGGGTAAACACCACAGCAACTTGCTCATGCATAAGCTCATCACACATGGTTGCAGATTGATGACCAAGCTCACGGTCAGTTTAATCCAACAGGTCGACACTTTCCACGTTTATTCAGTACCACAGCTTGTCCCTGACTCACTCGTCAACATTAACATAATTATCGCTGTCAAACCTCATCAGGATTAAATAATCTGACAGGATCAAACACTTTTTTGTTTGAACTTTTGAAAACATTGTGAAGAATTTGAGTTTTACGATCACACACACACACACACACACACACACTGATTACTCAGATTTAATCAGTCAAGCAGAAACATTTTCCATGACAGCTGAAGCTCTGTTCGTCCCTTTGATTCAGCATTTTAATACGTTTAATCAGCTGTTCGTTCTCTCCCTCGACACTAATTATTCACTGGATTTACAACTTCGCCTCTCGGGAAATCAGGGTTATATTGTGGAATAATCTCAACTAGATCTGCTGAAGGTAGAGAGGTTTCTTAAACCAAAGTAAATATGGTCACTGTTCCAGCGAGCAATCAGCAGCAGTGAATCTGTTTTCTTTTTCAAGTTTAAGAGACTGTCTCCAGAAAAAGAGTCAAAATGGACAAACTTTGGGAATGAATGAACCCAATAAAATGTTGGGGCCAGTTGGATGCTATCAAATTTACGCTACACCTTCCTTCTTCACCCCCCTGCGTTACGAGCTACGGTAAATGATGATCAAGTCCTTATTATCAAGTCCTGATAATGATATGCAGTGAGGAGTGACCACAGCTTGCACTTCTGCTCCAACTTCCTCCCTGGGATTACTTGCTTTGTTTATCTCTGAAAAGGAGTGTGCTGAAGACATGCACATACGCTGCCACCTGTAGGAGGATTTTTCAGGTGTCCCCAACAAGGTCACAGACTTGTCTCCCTGACTTCAGAAGACCAGTGTTTATTCTGAAACAAGAAAAGCTGTTGGTTTTGTCAAGATTCCCTCCTACAGAGTTTGCGTTACCTCTGACGAACCTCTTCTACAGGGCATAATAATTCCTCATGAGGTTTTGTCCTGTCCATGTCCACAAGGTCACTAACCTGTCCTGCTTCTCTTTGCGTGTTTTTTTCCTCTTATCCCCAAATGCAAGAAGAAGTCATCTCATCAAAGGACTATTTGATGTTTGCATGAATTTACATGGTGGCACCTCGCAGTGAGAAGTTTGTAGGTTAAGATCCCGGCTGTGGTCTTTCTGAGTGAAGTTAGTATTTCTCCCTATGCTTATGTGGGTTTCCCTGAGTACTCCAGCTTCCTTCCACAAACATTGACATAAGATTAGTTGAAAACTCTAAATTGACCCTACATGTGAGTGTGTGAAAAGCTGTTTGCCCCATGATGGACTTCCTGTCCAGGGTGTCCCCTCCCCCGCCTCTCATCTGATGACTGATGGAGATAGACACCAGCTACTGAGAATTTGGTGGTTAAGATAATAAGTGAATGTTTGTAACTGTTCACACAGGAAGTGGACCTGATACCTGATACAACAAACTAGTTTAAAATGTTTATTTATGAAAGTTAAGGTGGGTGCACAATAGGAATCAGGATGCAGAAGTCCAACGAGGCTGGAGCAGGAGGCTTGGTGAGGCCGGGTTCAGAACTGTGAGGGAATCAAGAAACAGTGGAACTCAGACAATCTGGTGTGAGACATAAGCTTAGTCTTTTTAGGAGGCAGACAGGTGGCAGTATGATGATGAGGATCAGCACTTTCAAATCCGAGGCCGTGGTTCTCGACTGGAAAAGGGTAGCTTGCCAACTCCGGGTCGGGAGAGAGGTCCTGTCTCATGTGGAGGAGTTTAAGTATCTTGGGGTCTTGTTCACGAGTAAGGGAAGAAGGGAGCGAGAGATCGACAGGCGGATTGGAGCAGCGTCTGCAGTGATGCGGACGCTGAACCGGTCTGTCGTGGTGAAGAGGGAGCTGAGCCAGAAGGCAAGGCTCGCCATTTACCGGTCGATCTATGTCCCAACCCTCACCTATATGGCCGAAATGAGTTTCCTCCGGAGGGTGGCCGGGCTCAGCTGTAGAGATAGGGTGACGAGCTCGGACATTCGGGAGGGACTAGGAGTAGAGCCGCTGCTCCTCCGCATCCAGATGAGCCAGCTGAGGTGGTTTGGGCATCTGGTCACGATGCTGCCTGGGGTGGTGCTTCAGGCATGTCCTCCCGGTAGGAGGCCCCCTGGGTCGACCAAGGACACGTTGGAGCAAGTACATCTCCAATTTGGCCCGGGAACACCTTGGGGTCCTGCCGGAGGAGCTGGTGGAGGTGGCCAGGGAGAGGGCTGTCTGGGATGCCCTATAGATGCAACCCGGACCCAGATAAGTGGAGGAAAACAAACGAACAGGTGGCAGTATCCTGTGGCAGTGGCCTGATCACATGATGAGAATGAGGACCTGCAGTTATAAAGATTTTGAGACAGCTGTTTCATTCCAATTTTGTCCTGCCTTGTTTTGTTTTTTTTCTCACTGGGACCTGCAGTTGAGCGGGTCCTTTTATTTTTATTCTTTGATTAGCACTCCAACATTTCAACAGAGAACACAAGTCCATCATAGGCAACATTTCAATATAACAAGGCTAATCAAAAGGGATTGGCTGAAGCACATGCTTATTATGCCAACCCTTTTTACAAGAAGATACATTTAACATTTAGTTCACGTACATAAGACTCGAAACAACCAAACACAAAAATAAAAAGTTAACCTTATACCATAGACAAGTAAATACAATAAATCAAATTAAATTAATTACCATGAGAGCAAACAAAAAACAACCAAATTTTCAATATTATTATTAATATATATATACTTCTTTTTTTTTCATCCCTGTTTTATATATTTTTCTAATTTTCTAGTTTTAAACACGTTTTAAACACAGAGAGTGAACTACACCTTTTTAAATCACTTTCATAACTATTCCATAAGTTGACTCCTCTAACAGAAACACACCTCTGTTTTATGTTTGTCCTTATCTTGTTTTTTTTTTTTTAAAAATCTGTTCCCCTTAAGTCATATTGACTGTCTCTCACTTCAAACAGCTTTTGAGTACTGCGGCATAGCAAATTATTTTGTGCTTTATACATTATCTGTGCTATTTTATATTCAACTAAATCATAGAATTTCAGGATATTTGAATTTATAAATAAGATATTAGTTGGTTCTGTATAGTTCGTTTGATTTATAATTCTTATGGCTCTTTTTTGTAACTTAAAAATAGGAAGAGTATTGGTTTTATATGCATTGCCCCATATCTCTAGACAATAAGTCATGTATGGAAGCAACAATGAACAATAAAGCGTGTGTAATGATTTCTTGTTCAGGATATATTTTGTTTTATACAGAATAGCAATGATTTTTGACATTTTTGTTTTCACATGATTTATATGAGACTTCAAGTTAAGTTATCATTCCAAGGAAATTTATTTTCGTATACTCTTTCAATTTCAATTCCATTTACCCTAATTTTAGAGGCATTTTTCATTTATCTAGTTCCAAAAATAATAAATTTAGTTTTAATCTGTTTCTCCAAACTGAGGTTGTTCATAACCACATCCAGCTCTGTCCCTTTATGAGAGGGAAAGTGGAGCAAATGAAAACTTTGATAATGAAATGAAGGTTCTAAAGCTGGTATTAAAGACGGTTTTTTTCTCTTTCTAAAAAATAAAAGCTACTAAAAAGACTTGAGACTTTGTGAGGGGGTAAATAAGTTAGCCAAGTGGCGGATCAGATGAAAAGAATGCTTTCCAGGCTGCAGGGAGAGGTTAGGGCTGTTGGGAATTCAGGAGGAGATTAAAGCATTTTGTTACATCTGAGGATAAAACGAGCTCCTTGAGCCTCCAGGTTGTTGTCGGGATTTGGTTGGTTACTGGCTGACACCTGGAGCCCTGAGTGGGACGATGACTCACTAACTGACTGCTGATGACTACAAATATTTTGTGCGCGCTCCCGCGCTCCCATGCACTCCGCGAGGCGCGCTCTGCACGTGCACACTCACAGAGCGCATCAAAGCTTTTTTTACGTCAGGGCAGACAGGAAGAAGAAAGCAAATCTGATGGATGGATAGTTCTGTGCTACAGAAATAGGTGAGTGATTAAAAACGCCTGCGAGCAGCGCGCGCGCGCGCCCAGGTGTAATTTAATCCTGCAGGTTTTTTATCCTCTGCAATGTCTCTGCATTAAATGTTGTTTATGTATGTTTCAAGGCCACGAAGAAGAGCTGATCTCATGGCAGACATCAGCCTGTCTTGGTGTGCCATCGCCCATCTGATCCACTGTGAGTGAAGATAATCCGAGCAGAGATGACCGACCAGCACCGCGCATCGCTGCTCGCCCTGTCGGTACTCCTGATCTGGTGCGCATTAGTACACCAGACAGGCAGCAGCTCATCCAGGAAAACTGGCAATCAGCATCAACTCACAGCATCAGCGGGGATTCAGGAGCAGGCAGGTCACGTGATTAATTCTTCTCTCACATCAGAGAGGTCTGGACCGGGTCCAGATGAAGGGGTGTCAGTGTGTGCCTACAGGGTGATTGAGGGGGGCATTTGGGGACAGCTTTGTTTTCGACACACACTGTTTGGGTACAAGTGCCTCAAGGAGGACTGCAGGACGCAAGTGTCTTTGGGGAGTCTGGTGGCGAACATCCTCATCAACGGCAGCGTACTGTTACAGTGGAGCCACGAGGAAGATGCCCAGAGCCGGGACAAAAAGACTCCTAACGGGACAAACTCAACACGATCTCACGCCGTTTTCGGTGAACGGCGCCACAGACGTGGAGGCTACGAGCTGAGCTGCTGGTGGAACGGGAGCTACACCCAGTTTGAGTGCGCGAGTGTCCATCTTGGATCTGGCTGCAGGGACTTCCTCCTGTCCGAGCTGCATGAGAACATCCCATACCGAATCTGTCTGCGCTCCTCACCGGCCCGGTCCGATCCGGATCAGGGTGCAGAGCAGCGGGACTGCGTGCAGTTCACGCTGCCGCCGTCCGGGATGCAAGACATTGTGATCGCCATGACAACGGTGGGAGGGGCTATATGCGTGATGCTGGTGATCATTTGTTTGCTGGTGGCGTACATCACAGAAAATCTCATGAGTCCCACCGCGCAGCACGCGTACTCTTACCGTAGTCACTCACGTCACTGATGCAAAAAAAGATGACGTAAACACGTGTCATTGTCAACAGGATAAGTATTCTGAAAAGCATCCTGAAGCACAATCTGTGTCTCTGCAAAGAACAAGTCCTGCTCACCTCTGGCAGGGTGCACCAAACCAAAACTAAACTGTTATGATCTCTGGTCTGCTAGCAGGCCCATTATACAGCAATATACTAACGGTCTCATTTGGGTATTGTGACAAAAATGGTTTTGTTAAATGTCTCTAAGAGAATTCTTGTTGAAAACCAGAGGACAAACGTTCTGACTGTCATTTTCACCCAATCACATGTCTGGTTTTGCTTTTAGATCTGCATACAGTGTGTATTTGTATTTGTGAAGGGCAATAGTCTACAATCCTAATACTGTGCCAAGCATCATGAGCTAGATTTTTTTGTCCTAATGATTGAAAATAAAAGAGGTCACTTTTAATATTTTACAGCTGTTCTTGTTCTCTTTGTGAGAGTGTGTTTGCAGGATAACTGAGGTTTCTAGAAAAACACTAAGACCCACTAGGAGGAGGAAGGGTGCAGCGCAAGATAGGCCCTGAATAGTTATTCGTGTTTTTAAGCAACAAATAACTGATTATTGCTATTTTTACACGCAGCTGATAGATGGAAACTGTGCAAATCAAAAGAAGTAAACATCTATACAAAACTTGAATTTCTTATATTAAAAAAAAATTCCATTTGCTTAAAGAGGGAAAATGAAGCCACAGAGAGCTATGCAGGTAAAAATGCATTTCATTAGCCTGGCAAGCCATCCTATATAACTCTGCAAAGCAAGAATTTGTACTAGTTCACTAGGCTAGCATTTCATAACATTTCATATAAATTGTACTTAAAATCTTCAAACAACGGTCCATCACAGGGCCTGCAACCTGCTGCTCTAAAGCATGTTTACAATGAAACTGACAATAATAAAAGAGAATGTTTGGCAGTTTCCCCATCCTAATTTTTATTTTTGCAATACCTTCATGAGCAGCAGAATGACACTGACAACACTAGGGGTTGCCCTTGGCAATGCTTTATTTTTAAATCAGAAATTTCTTTTTTTAATTAAGTTACAAGAAGGAAATAATTTTTATGCAAATTAATATTAGTTTTTATATCATATTTTTATTATAAGTTATACATTGTGTATATTTTTTGAAATATTTTTTCAGAAAAGTTGCGACCATTTTTTCAGCTTGTTCCCTATTTTGTACTGAAATATCTTCAGTTCTACATAGGAAAGCTTATTTGCCCAACACGAAATATCTTCAGACTGCCACACACAATCTGTGTATTTCTCTCTCTCTCTCTCTCTCTCTCTCTCTCTCTCTCTCTCTCTCTCTCTCTCTCTCTCTTTC
>SSNS01000735.1:81072-100356 GCA_006937985.1 Aphyosemion australe | reverse complement strand
TATATATATATATATATATATATATTTAAATATATATATAATAGAAGTGTTGGGTGGTTCTTAACTAAATAATATACAGCTTTTTTTAATCCTCTAAAACATAATGTATTAAATTAAATTAACTGACATCACGTTATCTTAATTAGAACTTTGTGAAGTCAGAGTTAATCCGAGAATTAAAAAACGCTTTAATCTTATTTTTTAGCACTTCCTGGTTTACTGACAGCACACATCAAAGCTCCTCCTACTGATGACATCATCTTATAAAGCCGCCTTCATGAGCCGCTGTTCCGCCATTTTAACTTCCTGCCTGAGAAGAAGACGAACGTACTTCAGTGTTATTTCTCTAAACGCAATATAGGTTACCTTAAACAGGAGTTTATCTTGTATTTTACCAGCAGAAAGTCAATTAATAAATTCGTGTTAGTTTCTGAAGTGTTTGAGAGAGTTTCAGCCGGAGAGTCGCAATGCCGAGCCACCCGCTGCGTGTAGCGGTTGTGTGCTCGAGCAACCAGAACCGCAGTATGGAAGCGCACAATATCCTCAGGTAAAGACGAGCCGCCGGGAGGACGACAACAGGAAAGCCGCCACGAAGTGAACGAGATGTTTTTTCCTCTGCCGGTCACAAGCTGTACTGACGGCACCATGACAGTCCGACAGGCCTAACGCAGTTTAACAATGGACACACACTTCTCCGAGTGCCCCACCGGGATGTAGCTCACTCTAAACACAGCTTTGACTGGGTTTAAGGGCTTGTCTAAATCAGTCGACGACACAGATTTTGTGTCCATTACAGCTTTAGGGATTTCTTTTAAAAATCGCTTTAGTTGGGTTTTTCTTCCCTACATGTGGACAACAGCGCCCCCTGGAAGGAAACATTCCGGAAAAAGACATTGCAGTTGTGCAACACAAGTTGATGTGTTCAGTCACGTGATTCGCTTTTTTTTTTGAGAAGTCCAGTTTTCTTTTTTAATGGGTGTTATTTTATTCAGATGTAGTCAGCTCCTATGGTCTCATGGAACATTTTAGCACAGATAGAAGAGACTAGACCCATCATTTAAACATGTACAGGAGGGCTGAAAGATTTGCATTCTGCTATTCTATTTGACATTCTTACACCATTAACTCTTGTCCTTCTCTTTCTGCAGCAAACGTGGATTTGACGTGCGATCGTTTGGGACAGGGTCTCATGTGAAGCTACCCGGTCCCTCCCCGGATAAACCTAATGTGTACGACTTCAAAACTACTTATGAACAGATGTATAACGACTTGGTCCGCAAGGACAAGGAACTGTATCCCCCTTGACACCATTTTCCCCCTCACACATGACTTGTGTAATGTAATGTTGATCTTTGTTGGAGTTCATGTAGGTGGTGGTCTTGGGACAGCACATGCGATGGGAGGTGACCAGTGGGTAAATCACATGCTGGAACTAAAAAAACAATTGGTTGCATGGTTATAAATGAGGTAGGGTATCAATCCAGTACAGCAATGAGCTGTTGGAGACTAACATCTTTGGTGAGAGGATCGCACTGAAATCAGATGGTGTGAATTCACTTCGTTCACATGTATTTGGGCTTTATTTTTATCACTATTTGTTCATTTCTGTGTTTGTCTGCACTAGTCAGCATCAGCTCGTGTCTCATTTCTATACAGTAAAATCTGGGGAAGGGGGTCAGAAATAGAGCTCGACCGATATTGGTTTGTCTATTGCCGATACCGATGAGTAAAGATCATGGTCAGCCGATGGCCGATTTGTGCTGCCTATAATTTGAGCCGATTTTCACGGTCGATATCTAGACGTTTTCCACCTTATTTTCATGCTTAAATGTCACTAATGACATCAGTTGATTCACAAAACCGATCAGTTTTTGAACACTGAATTAACCAGTTGTTAAATCTTAATTGTGCATTTCTCTGTGTTAAAATCAGACATCTAACTAAAGTTAATCAATCAAATTGGTTAACTGACCAAGTATTAAATCTTAAACGTAAATAATTTGAGCATTTATTAAGAAGATATTGTTCAGGAATGTGAATATACATTGAAATTTACTTCTGAGGCAGCACCGGGCTGCCCGGGGATGTGCCTGACTCTAAATCGGCTTTACTAAAGAGTTATATCAGCCGATGTATAAAAAAAGTCAAGTATCGGCCGACCGTTATATAGATCTACCCCTAGTCAGAGACACATCGGGTAAAGGAAAAATGAGCTATAAAAATGATCTACAAGGGCAATTATACTGCCACAAGTAGAGAAAATAAGAGCAACATGACTTAAATGTTTTTAGATATTTATGAGCCTTTTTAATTTGAAAACGTAAAATGGTCTGAAGATGTGTTCGAGTAATTTATAAACAGAGTCAAGACAAAGTATTTGGTTTCAGTACCTGATCGCTACTAGTTATTTATATTAATAATGCCTTTCAAAGGTCAACTGCTGTCTCCACTAACGAGATATAAAATAAACTCTACTTGTAGATATTTTTGATTTAAATATTAATTTTTTTTCTATTTTATTAGACTATTTATTTTCTTGCAAAGGCCTTTTGTGAAAATATGAGACCTGAAGGTGTAATAGACGTACTTTATAGTGGTGAGGGTGTAGTATCTGGTAGTCTGTGGTACGTTTGGCTCAGATCTTTTCCTACATGCTTTGTATATCAAACTGGAAAATGCAGCTATGCTGCCTTTGTGCTGCATGGTAAGACCACTGTGGTGTTGCAAACAGAGTGAAATTAGAATAAAAATGTTACAATAACTGATAGTATCAGTGTGGCTTTTGAACATTTTGGTATTAATTTAACAGTTAGCTTGATGTCCAAAGTTTTTCCAGAAAGTCTATCTAGTTACTAAACTGACCTTTTAATAATGTCACCACTAGAGGGTGCTACAGTGCAAGTACCTAACACTAAAGGTGTATTTTGACTGGTGCAGTTATACCACTTTAAACAAAACACACTATGTTGAGTAGACTTAGAAATGCACCAGTTTACTGTAATTTTGCATTGAAAGGTGTAACAGTTTGTATTACTGTAGTTTCTGCTGCTGCTTTGTTCCTTGACCTTCACCCATCAGATACACACAGAATGGCATCCTGCACATGCTGGACCGCAACAAACGCATCAAACCAAAACCAGAGCGCTTTCAGCTATGCAAAGACAAGTTTGACCTGGTCGTCACCTGTGAAGAGAGGGTCTATGACCAAGTGTTGGAGGGTGAGGAATTTCACAGAAAAAGCCAGATTTTGTGTTTTATTATGAAATATTTCATGTTATGTTTTTTTCTTTCTAGATTTGAATTCAAGGGAGCAGGAGACTTTACAACCCGTGCATGTAATCAATGTAGACATTCAGGACAACCACGAAGAAGCCACGTTAGGTGCATTTCTCATCTGTGAGCTGTGTCAGTGTGTAAGTGTCTTATTTTTTTTAATGCAATTTTGTTTTGATGAAATGACCTTTAGTGATTGGTTTATTGTCAAATGTGTTTTATGTACAAGTTGTGTTGAAGATGCATTTGTCATCCCTGCAGATCCAGCACACCGACGATATGGAAAATGAAATCGATGAGCTCCTGCAGGAGTTTGAGGAGAAGAGCAACCGGCCCTTTCTTCACACTGTTTGCTTCTACTGATACACTTTAGAAATTAGCAATAAAACACACACTTGGATCCCAAGCAATCAAACAGAATATGTACAGAAGGTCACGTGTAGAACAGTGTGAATGTGCATCTGCACAGACGCAAAGCTCTGGATCAGGATCTGTTGGACTTGATGTGTAATGGTTGGTAATTTCCTCTGTGCAGAGGATGGACTCGCTGCTCTCCTTATGCCTTTATTCCTCCAGACTGAGCTTTGCTGAAGGTTCCTGCCCCTGATCTCAGTCAAATGAAATCACTCAACCAAGTCTCCTCAGGGAGCGCCATAACACCTTCACACACAGATACACACACCCAGTTTTAACAGGTTCTCTGCAAGTCATCTTAGTTAAAAATGGCATAAATGTGCTGATTGCGGATTGTTTTTCATCTTTTTCAGTACTGTAAAATTTTCAATATGAGAGGTTTTGACTTTAGGTTGGGTCATGCTAGACGTGTTTACATGCAGAAGACATGTTAACTGAATTGTATTTTGTGGAATTTGTGTTATAGATGCGTTAGGGTTAAGTTAAAGTGGGTGGGCTGTTGAGCAACCAAACCAAGAGCTCAGAGGCAGTCCTCTAGTATGGTCCCTATATAATATGCTGATTTCATATTTAAGCTCTCAAATGCATTGTGTTTTTTTCCAGAGCATAGCTTGTTTTTCCTTTTGTAAATGTAAAGAATTGAAGCATTGTAATTATTTTCAAATTGCAAGTTCAGCTCTGAGTGCCTGATTTTTCTGTATGTATATACGAGTCAACTAAAGAAAGTGACATCTAGACGTTTCGGGGACTCTGTTGATTTTATAATCTCTAATTCAGTCTGAACTCATGATAAATACATTTATTTAGAATTTGGGGCAGCTTGTTGGCTGTGGGTAACATTAGTTGAGCTGAGAACTGTTAGGAAGGCATATTTTTGTTAGTTTTGGTTGTAGTCTGAAGAAAAATACATCATACAGTAATGTTAGTGGGGCTAGGCAAAAAATATATAAAGCCAAATTCTAAAATTCTGCTTAAAATTTTTAAAAGCTGACCTAAATCCTTTACTGGCTATGAGAAAATGGTTGTTGGAAATTTTTTCTGGTCGTTCTCTAGAAACTGGAGTACTCGGGTCTTAAAGATGTAAAGCCTGTAAAGCCAAATAAAAATAAAGTTTTAAGATTTTAATTATAGTTCTGTGTGTTTTTATGAGGATTTTAATAATTAAGCTATCTAATAGCACACAAATGAAAACAAGCAAACCACTTAGATTTTATAAAAAATATCTAACTTTCATTTAGCCAAGAGCCTTTTAAAAATTAAAATGTTCAAATATTTTGAATCAAGTTAATGTTAAAGGGATACTATGCAGTTTTGGCTTGCTTTTAGCACCCCCTAGTGTCCGTTAGTGAAACCAAACATGAAACTTATCTCCTACTACTACTGTTTAGGTTTACAATTTCGTAGGTTGATCAAATAAAAAGCCTCTTTCAACAGTGGCAGAAGCCTTTTGCAGAGGCACACATCTTGTTTTTCTGGATGTAAAGTCATCAACGAGGTCGTCTTATGCTGTGTTACTTCTGAGTTAAGCTGAGATTATGATAGCCAGGCCACTCAAGTGATGAGCCTCAGTTTTGATAAGTTTCTCTTAGCAGAAGCACCTGTAACAGAGACGTAGACATCGTCTGGCTGGATCAAAACAGTTAAAATTGTTGCCTTCTGCAACTTTATTGTTCTGAACAATTTTATTTTGAAACTGCATGAAGTATAATTTCAGCATATTAGTAATTCATGTTTGTAAACCTGCAGGATTAACTTTACTATTGATGAAGACAGGTTTCAGATAAATGTTTTTATTTAGTTACATTTCCAACTGAAGACTCACACCAGTTTAACTGGTCAAATGTTATTTACTTATATATTATTTAGTGTCTGAGACCTACTATTTGTATAGTTGGAAATTATGAATTCTGTCAGGTTTGATTTTCTCTTCAACAATTTTCTAAGCATATATTTTGCTAATGGTTTCCATTTCATAACAACTCTCTGCTCTTTGCAGAGATCAAGACACTTATGTTGTTCCATATGGATCATTCCCTGAGGTGGATTCTCCACAAGACTTGATCCTATTGAGCAGGACAGGATTTAGATTGCTGGAGTGATTGTTGGTTTCTTTGGGTTCTGGTTCTTGATGTTGTCCAGGGTCTTTTTGCATGGAGTCTTTAATGGTAAAGAGTCACACGTTTTCAGCCCTTTTGATGTTTGATTGCTGGATCGATGTCAATAAATCCCTGAATAAAGTTCTTTTAATCAAGTGGCATAAAAAAAGCAAATTTGTAATTAATAAACACATCTTAAGTTAGATATTGCTCCATCAGCATGGTATAAATAAAAAAAAAAAAAACAATAACTTAATTTACTCATCTGCAAATGTGTTGGGTTTTTTTTTGGTATTAAAAATGTGGGTCATGTTGAATCAAAATAAAAATTGTGAACACGTATGATAACAGACATGTAAAAACTAGGGGTGGGAATTTAACGCGTTAATTATGATTAATTAATTAGAAAAAAAATAACGCGTTAAAAAAATTATTTAACCCTTTGCCTTCATTTCTGTCTCTAATGATGCTAAATCAAATCAATTGCACACACATTCTATCAACCCATTATTATTATTATTATTATTATTATTATTTTAGAGACAATACCATTATCGTAATGTACTTAAAATAGTATTGTACTTGCCAGTGATATACATATATTTTTTTCTCCTGTTTTGAATTGAAATACGATTTAAAAGCTTTTTTTTTTAGAAATTAAAAGATTAGAAATTACAATAATAATGTCAATGACTATTGTTTGATTCTCTGACTCATTATTTTTAATTAAATTTTTTTTTTCAACGATTAAAATGCGATTAATCAAGATTAATTAATTACAAAGCCTCTATAATTAGATTAATATTTTTAATCGAGTCCCACCCCTAGTAAAAACCCTTTTAACTCATTCACTGCCAGCTGTTTTCTGATCAGAAAGCCCCTGACTGCCAGCGTTTTTGAGCGTTTTCACTGTTTTTAGAAGAGTCACAGAACATTGTGCTCTATGATCGTGTAAACGCCAAAACTACCAAAAGAAAGAGTAGACTCACTTCTTACATCAGGAAAAATCGCCGTATTTCTAGCGTTATCCGTTCTTTCACAATCTGGTGCCCAAGCGCTGCTGCAGACGCATTTCCGATTCGGCGCATCGTTTTTTTTTCACAGCAGCGGCCCAAAACAAACTCGTAATCCATTGATTTTCCGCTTCCTGATCACGTGACGTGTGACATACACGGATGAAGATCCGCTTTAGACACATGATGTTTGTTCTCACGATGCGGGGCTCGCTCCGACGCCCGCCCTGTAAAAAAAGCGAAATGACGACTAAAGTCGTCTTTGGCAGCCAGTGGTTGGATTTGAAAAGACGACTTTAGTCGTCAATGGCAGTGAATGAGTTAAATGTTTATAGGTTATCGTTTGTTGAGGGTGATGAGTGGACAAAAGATATAAAGATACAAATCAGTAGGAGGGAGTCTTCCTCCTGCGGGTCAGAACAGGCCATCCTACCTGAGAGTAGACCTCACAGTGGGGAGTCAGAAATTTACGGTTAGAACAGAACCTCAGAGCAGCATGGTACGCAGCGTCGAAGACCTTTAGCAGAAGCAGTCAGATAGAACATATCTCCATATATAATCCAGCACAGGTAAATATGTTGCAGCAGCATACCGATAATCCTAGAGGCAGCTGAGTGTGAGAGGAGAGCACCTGCAGCACCTGGCTCCATTCCCACTAATTGCCTCCACTTTGAGTGTGCCAGCTGTCCCAGATGAAAATCAGCTGACACTGCTTTAAAGCTCAGCCACTCCTCAGATTCTGGGAGCAGCAGGACAGAGAGGAGCTCTGTTCTGGTGTCTCCCTGACGGGGCTTATGTTCTGTGTGATTTGTCTAGTTTGGGCTCATGTTAAGGTTAAGCCAACATTTCAGTATTCATTCGGCTAGCCATTTGAGATGTGATTCTGGACAACTATTCATACGTGTGACAGCTCTGTGATGTCTTTTGTGTGAGTCTGCTGGAAACACCAGCTCAGCTAAGGGTTTGGTTTGCTTTTAGGTTATGAGACCTGTGTTAATTCTGTTTACCCGCCGGTTTATTTTGAGTTCTGTAAATAAAACATCTTATGATTTTAACATCTGAACATGCTCCTTTTTTTGTTACCCCTGGCCACCTAGACAGCGTAACATCATCTATAGTCATCTGGGGGGTCCTGGCACACACACCAGGCTCCTGTTTTTAGATGTTCTTCTGCTATTTGAACTATAGCAGCATGTTTTGGTCAGTTTCTAGATCTGATCAGCTCATCACAGATTTAATTTGTTCATTTGTAGTTTTCACAGGTTTGACTGCACTTTTTTTGCACAATTTTTCATTTTATACTCAATCTTGTTTGCATATTTAATATAAAACAGAAATGAGAATAAAGTATTTTTGAATCATGAGTCCATCTCCCCGTCTGGTTGTGTAAAAGGACTTAATGTGGTCAAACTCTGTTTTCCAGGCTTCTCCTTGCAGGAAATGCAACCATCTCTATGGACACATCTATGTTACAGCATTAAACCAGTATCCTCACCTCCATCCTCTGATAGGAAACCACAACTTTATCATTAATCATCAGAATGTTTGTTATGAAAATGTTTTTAATCATTTCAACAGAGAAACTTGACTTTGGACAACATTTATAGTGTAATTAATCAGACACGTGGCTTCTAGGTATACTTTTATAATGTATACGTTATAAATTAAAATGAAAGTTTCAGGCATCATTCGTGTTATGAAAAGGTAATTAGTTATTTCTGTCATGACAACAGTCCAGCAAGCTTCTGACATCACCTGGTTAGTTAAGAGGACGCTAAACTTTCAAACACAGAATCAGTAAAACTCAAACTGGAGTTCCATCCTTGGGAGGAGTTTTGTCCTGTTGGTTTAAATTACCCTCTATAGTCTTATCTTCTGCTTTCACAGCTTCTTCACAGCCTGGTCCAGTTGGGTCGATGTGTTTACCACCTGCTGATTGGTCACTGTCAGAGGGAGAAGGCAGATTTAGGTCAAGAACCAGAGCGATCACCTCCTCAGCCCGAGGAGTGTCCTTTAGGGGTAAAGTAAAACCCATTTTTCCACCGCTGCCTGGTGCCCCAGCCGGAGGAGAAAGAGGAGGAGGAGTAAGGCTCTTGGCCTCTTCCTCTCCATGCAGCCAGTCCATCTTCTGATGGTGCTGCTTGATGGCGTCATCAACTCGAGCATCGATCATCGCTTCAGTCAAGATGCCGTTCTCAGAGGAGTACGCTGCAGCCTGGAAGAAAACGACAACATTTTAAAAAATACCCAACATGTAGTGTGGAGGTGTTCCAGGAGTGCTCTTATAAAGCATTACGGCTGTTATGGTTTTACTTTTACTTCCAGGCTCCGCCATGATGCCAACAGAAAAGCAAACTTCGTCTTTTTCTTCTTCTTGTGGTTTTTATTGACGATCAGCAAACTGAAAATGCTAACTGCACAGAACCTAGCTAACAGCCGTAAAGCAGGTATAAGAGCGCCCCCTAGAACACCTACCCGCTCCACAAAACTGTTAAGTGCACTGGTCAGCAGAGGGCGGCAGAGTGGTGTCGAATATGAAACTGGTCACGTTTCTAACCCAACAATCACTGAGATTGATGTTAAAGCTCTCGCGTAACTTTTTTGTGTTGATTTAAATTTAAATGTTAGCTAAACAAAAATGTGGGAAACATAAAATTCCATTATATTTCCTGACTGCAGTGTGAAGAATTTTTTACTCGAGTTGGTTTTGATTTATTGTCCGTAAAGATGAACCAAAAAAAATCTGATGATCAAAATCAGGAAATATTCAGCATGACTGTTTCAACGTGTGGCTGGTCGATCTGAAACTCAAAAATCTGATGTGTGTTTAATGTTTTTCACCTGTTTTTTTCTAAATTATGATCTATTAATCATATTTATTTTAGATAAACCTGAAACATCCAATAATAGTACTGGCTCTCAAAACCAGGATCGGTGCATTTCTAACAGTCTTACTGAGTTTTAGTGAACTCATGCTGGGATCAGAGATCCTTAGAAGACACGTACCTGCCAGGCCACGCCCAGCTTGGAGATCTCTCTTCCCGACATTCCTTCTGTCCTCTTTGCGATCTCAGAGCACTTTTTGCCGTAATCAAACTGCGCAAGCTTCATCCTCCTTTAGAGGCACAAAGACATGAGAGGTGAACTCAGGACAAGCTACAGCTGACACTCCACCAGAACGCATCAAGCCTGGCTACAGCAGCGGCGTCGTTAGGACAGAACTTACTGTCTCCCTCCGGTGGCCGGCTCTAACACGTATTTGTCAAAGTACAGCCGCACCAGTCGCTCCCTCTCCTCGAGACCCGGCAGGTCAAAGTTCACGATCTCATCTATCCGGTCGTTGATGGCCCAGTCAAACTGCTCTGGCTGGTTACTGGCCAACACCAACATGAACCTGCAAACATCAAAACCACAGCAGCACATTTAGTGGCACTGGAGTTAAACAGTTATAAATCAAGTGCAGTAAGGAAATCCTCACTTGTTGCTTTGTTCTCCTGTTCGATACAAGAATGCATTCAAAGTAGCTCTGAGGTCCTCGCTGATCTTCTCCTGTTAAAGATTGAAGCGTTTATTGGTCACTTCTCAACATAAAAATCTCTGATTCAAAAGAAAATCCTGCAACAGCGTGCAGACTCACGGTGGCTCTTTTGCGCAGGAATGCATCAGCTTCATCAACAAACAGCAGGAGTCTGTAACAGGACACAGGGACATCTTTGCTTTAAAGAGTTAATGACATCATTTTAGTCGCCTTTTCCTGGAATCGGCAGCATACCCGCGTCTGCTTGTGCCGGCCCAGTCGAAAACTTTGTGCATGGCCGTGACACCATCCCGGCCCATTGGTGCTACATCACCACCAGTCATAATGGCATAATCCATCCCAGAATGCATTGCCAGCTTCTACTCAACACAAACACAAATGATCCATCGTTAGACGGAGTCCAGGTTCCAGGTCAGCTCAGAGCTCACACCTCAGGCGTACCTTAGCGAACAGCGTTTTGCCCGTCCCAGGTGGACCGTACATGAGGATGTTCCTGTACAGACCTTTGTTCTGCCTTGTGTTTCTTGTTGCTATGGCAATGTCACGCACGCGCTCTTCCAAGGAAGGCTAACGCATGAAAAAAATAAAACACTTTCAGATGGCGGCTTAAATTTAGATCATCACTTTTCTTTCATGTCCGCCCAATGTTTACTCACTTTGAGAACAACACCCTCGAGAGCATCCTGAGGTTTACTCTTCAGCCTCCTGGCTGTCTACAGATTTAACAGGCAGAAGGATTATAGTCAGCAGATTGTAATCTCTCTCTCCATGAATGTGAACAACAGATCCAGTTTATTTGAACTTACCTTGACTGGATGCTTGATGGCCTCTGCTACCGTGAATCGGGACGTCTCTCGAACAAGAGACGGTTTTCCTAGTCTGGCCTCAATGTAACGTCCTGCTACTGCTGTGGCGTTCCGAGCTGAATACACGCCAACAGCTAAAAGGGTCAGACCTGCGACCTGGAGGACAAGAAAGAAAAGAAATAAGTAGAAAACTACTGACTCTGTTTGCTCTGAAACGTTGATGTTGTATCTCCACAAATAACACAAGCCTGGAGGAGTTCTGCTGTGTGGTGGAGTTGCTAATGCTAACGGTTAGCTTCTACTAGCCAAGACGTGCTCAGCTCTCTCCTGGATGCTAAACCAACAACAGCCTTCCCCGTCACGAGCCAAGATGGGTGAGTCCATGAATGCTAATTTTCAGAGTGATGTGCAAATGACATTTTCTAATCCAAGCACTTCCCTGTCTGTTTCTATTTTTATGACGGCTAATGCAGGAAATAGGGGTAGAAGACTTTTTTCCACGTTCAGCCTGCATGTGGAACTCAGAATGGCCGATCCTATTTCAAAAATAACAAGTAAAAAATGGTTTCTCTGTGAACTCACTGTAGCGGTAACTTTGTCCCAGTCGGACACAAAGGCCCTGAATCCTTCTCCAAACACAGCACCTGCGGTCCTAAAGGAAACGTAACCATCAGCACGTCTCTACAGAGCTCATAAGATGAAACTGAGCAAAACCAACCGTTCCCGTATCACATGATGGTGACTGATTTTTAACACATGAATCTCGTCACCATCAGAACACAAGAACCTCCACCACCATCGTAGATATCAGGAAGTTTACTTGATGGACTCCAGGACGGTCTGTCTGTGTTCTGCTGCCTTCAGGCGGATCTGCTCTCGAATTATATCGGCGTTCTCTCTCTCCACACGGGCTCGGGCTTTGGCTTCAGCCTCAATGCGCATGAGCTCATTCTTGTGTCTCAGCTCCATCTCGTGCTCTATTGTTGCTACGGAAACCACAACAAGAATCATGGAGTTACGGATTAGTTTTAGGAGGATGGTGTCATGAAGGAGGTCAGGTCTGTACCTTTCCTCATGGCCTCCTGTTTTTGCACAGACTCCTCCTGTTTACGAAGGTTTTCCTCGTTCAGAATTTGCTGTAGAGAGAAGGAAACAAACTCGTACCTCGTTCTAAAGTGATTTGGTCCTAACTAGCAGACGTTGACCTCACCTGTTGCCTGAGTTGGTCCTCGTATCGTTGTCTAGCCAGTTTATCCTGGTACTGAGCTCTCTGTGAAAACATAAAGCACCCATAATCACATCTGCCAAGTTCAATAACACAGCAGTGAAATGTTTTATTCCCCTCACAGCTTGGTTCTGTTTGGTCTCCTCCTGTAGGGTTTTCCTCCTCTCATCAGCCTGGATGCGAATCTGGTCTCCTTTGAGCTGCTCCACAGCTGCTTCGTACTCCTGTGGAGATCCAAACTAAGATTTAATACACTGTAGAAAAAAAGGATTCAACCAGAGCCTGCTTTAAAAAAAAAGAACTATTCAGAAGTCATCTCCACTCGTGCTAGATATACAAAACAAACTCAGAGAAGGTCCTTTGAGCCTGTTTGACCAGCCAACGTTTACACGTTTTACCCAGAATCAGACCAAATCAGAGGAGTATCGGTGGAATTCGGGGCTCATAAGAACACAAGGAACAGTCCTGCTCATTAAAGCCATCAGGTTGTAATGTTACGGCTGATTGGTTGTTTTGGTTTTTTACCCTAAGATGTTGTGTTGCTCATTTAGAAAATAAAAGAGCTAATAATGATCAAATGTTTCACCAGGACCTTGAGGAATCGTGTAAAGTACTGAATCATCATCATAACTTTTACTCACATTGATCTGTTTTTTAACCTACTCTAAACGTTATTTCTGTCCACATGGTAACAAACCAAACCCAGCCTGCTTTACTGTACCTTTATTTTACTCTGGTACTCCAAATGAGAGGTTTGCTCCTGCATCCGAGCCAAGTCCAGAGCTTCCTTGGCGTGTCCTAAATATAAAGTCAGACACAATCATCACAGGTATGGAGGACCGTTGACAGTAATGGTAAACTTCACTTGTTGCAAGGTAAGATGTGTCTGAAGCAAGCTGGACATCAAGGGTGTGACCTTTGAACCCAGTGCCTCATTGATTTAATGCAGAAGTTTATCTTTTCTGTTAAATGAGTGACTTTATTCTAGTTGAAGGATCAGTGTGCATTGATGCAGATAGTTTAAGTGGGCCACATTAACAGAGCTTGTTGCATCATTCAGACCTCCACCTGCAGACCAGATCAGAGTCCAGACAGCATCGTTATTTTCTAACTGTCTGATTAAATCTTTGCACTGACACCGTCTTCTACACACACCAACCCCTCTGAAACACCTACGGGACTTGTCCAGCTCCTTGGCCGCCTGAGCAGCCCGCTCCAGCCCGGTGGGATCGAAGTTGCTCCATTTGTCCTTGGGTTTATCGCCGCCGCCACCGGAGCCTCCAGCCGGAGGAGGAGGCGGTGGAGGCTGGGCCGGTAACCCAGGAGGCGGTTCGGGCTGCCCTTTGTTTAATCCGAACAGCCACGACATCTTATCCGATAAACAATAAAGCACAGTTTAGCCGGTTCCGTGAGAAGCTACACAGATCTGTCAATGAACCTCCTCCACACGCGTGTCACGCTTGAACCGTCTGCGCATGTGCAATGGATTGTACAAGGCTTAGCTGAACAACAGTGACGATGATTGGTCGACTGTGAACACAAGTTATTCTGATTGGATATCTTCGTTGTGGTGATGTTGAGGCGATCCTCCAAGTCCCGCCCTCATTGTACGGTGGCTGAAAAGGGTCAAAATTGTTTCCTCCAGTTGCATCAGGTGATCTTTTCGCACAAGTTCAGGATTCATTCAAGATTATATATATATATATATATATATATATATATATATATATATATATATATACACACACACACACTGTATGTACAGTCGTTAGATAGGATGTTCCTCTCCTGGCTCTGAGAATACCAAAACGTCTGGGCCATCTGCAACCTGCTTTCCTTAGTCACGAATGAATGAATGAATGAATGAATGAATGAATGTACTATATTTCAAAAGGTTTAATGAACAAAATGTTAACATTTATTTACACAAGAACAAACGAACAAAAAGAAATTCCCAGCTTCTTGAAAACTGTTGAACTCCATGAAATGAGAAGTTGCATGTTTATGTCCAGGATCAGAACTGGATATCAGCATCATCCATCACAATCGAGTCCTTTACTGGAGCATAACACGAGAGAGAACACCAGGAGGCTCTTTCCCATCACCCAACGCCGCACGGAAACCTTCTTGCTGTCGCTCTCGTGCAAGTTTCGCAAGTGAAAGGAAAGTCCGAGGTTCTGTGATGGCCAGATCGCTGATGACGCGACGGTTGAGCTGAACACTGCACTGTGTGGAAGAACAGAAGGAAGTGGAGTTAGCTGAAAGTGTTAACAACACAGACCGGTGCAGAGCAATAACAGTAAATACAACAAACCTTTGTCAGGTTGTGCATGAGGGCAGGATACTTCATGCCGTGCTCTCGTGTTGCTGCTGCAATGCGTGAGATCCACAGCTGAAGAAGCACAAAAAATATGGGAATTATTTACTCATTCGTATTTACACTTAAGTACATGTCAGCAGTTTGGTGAAGTTAGTAGAGGCCCTTTAAAGACACAATAATTAGCTAATTAAATACAATTGTATGTACCCCTGGATCCTTTGACAAGTTGTTTTGTTGGGAGCAGGGGCGTCGGACTGGGGGGAAAAAGGGTACCGTTTACCCAGGGCCCACTGCAGGGAGGGGCCCTGAGACAGCCTTGAATAAAAATGTTTTATTGTGGGTTTTTTCCCCCCAATTAACTTAATGTCTTTATAAACTTCTCTTTACCTGGATAAAGAGGTTAAAAAACAGAATTTTGCCTTTAAAGTAATAACTGAATTGTCTCTGAGGCATCTATCACCCCTTAAAAATGTGCAAAGTGGTTTAGTCCACACCTGCGGCCAAGGGCTGCACCCGCATCTACAGCTATGAGACATTGATATCTCCTACAGCCAGAGCTGGAGGCAGGAGAAAGTCATGTGTTTCCTCAAGAAAGGGGAACCTGGCTTCCAGAAAAGAAAAAGAAATGAAGGAGAAAAAGTTAATTGAACAGAAGCAAGTATAGGATTTTCAAGAAGAGAGGTGAGCAGCAGCAGAACCCAGTTTGAGCTGATATTAGCTCTCAGACTGAAAGCTGCATTCATGTTCAGTATTTAACGCCTTTAGTTTCACCATCAAGATCAGTTATAAATCCATTAGTATTATTAGAATTATTACCGCGGCCGCCGCCAATAAATTTGCGGACCTCGCAGTAAAAACAGGTTCTCTCTGTGTGGATATTTCAGCTCCTTCCCACTCATGGATCAGGACAAACTTGGTATCGATGGATTCCTGGTAATCTCAGGAATGTGAAGCTGCCAGTGTCATCATGCTATACGAAAACCTGAATGCACCAGAGCTCAAAAACTGTCTTGTTAATCCCAGATGATCTACTTTAACTCTATAAGGTAAAGTTGCCCACAGTGGAGGTAACTGACTTTAGGACATAAATGATGACCCATAATGAAAGCTGGAAAAAGGCATGAGCTCTAGTTGCAAGGTATGGAGAGCCAAAAGTGACACAATTCAATAAATAGCTAAAGCATTTTAAATATTTAATTACATGAACCATAAAAAGATTTAATTCATTAAAATTAATTTATAGATATTTAATAATTTATTTCATTATTTCATGTTTGTTCATCATGATTTTGTTTTATCTGTCAACCTTGCCCATCAAAATCAGTGAGCAAGGCTCAGGTTGATAACAAACATGGCAGCTTATATGTTGGAGGGTTTTTATTGACTTGGTCAGAGAGATTTTAAGCCTTACAAGTAAAACAGTTGCTGACTCAGAATCAGTGGTAAAACAGTTCAAGAGGAATTTCAGGAGGAATTTCCTCCCTGATAGAGAGACTACAGAATACCTGTAGAAGTACTCCTGCATGTGCTTGGTCAATATAACCTTTCATTATTGTAACAATATATATCAGTATTAGCAAAGCTTAACATCATTAACCACATGGCCCTTTAGATGCAGTAGCAGCAGCAGCAGAGCCCTCATTCTCTCCAGATAGCACTGAGATTTCACTTTTATTATGCTGGCATTTGTATTTGCTCAATATAGAGGTTAAACTAAGATCATGTTTATTAACGTGTCTTATAGCATGACAAAAAATGTGCACGAGAGATATTAAACAAGTGAGCATGGGGGCCCACCTAGATGGCTTGTACCTAGGGCCCAGAATTTGGTGCTACGCCTCTGGTTGGGAGTGTTCTCAGATGCTTTTAACTTCTCTTCCAAAATTTGATTAACCAATGATTATTGAAAGTTTCTCTAGACTGGTTCAGACAAGGCTGAAGGTACATGGCTTTCAGATCAATGATGATTCATAGAACAGTATTTTTTATGGTTACTAAACCTCATTAACACAGTTCAACCTCATTTCAGTAAAAATAAGCAGAAATCATGAATCCCCCCAACAAATTACACCCATAGATGACACGGGCTCGCCAACATGATTGTGGTCGTAACAAACAAACAAACAAACAATAATAAAACCAGTAATGTTGCAACCTTACCGTCCTCATGTTACGTTTCTTAGCTTTTCGGGCTTTGGTAGCGTAGACGAAAGCCCTCCTGACAGCTTTCACGGCCAGTTTGTAGCATCGGTTCTTCCTCCCTCTGAAGTGCTGTTAAATGAACCAACATAAAGAATTTCACTTGACACGCCATCTACAGCTCGATAGTTACCGAGAAACCAGCAGGGCACCCGGTGTTACCAAAATAAAACATATTGTGATGCGTTCGCGTGAATCAAGTCTCACCGATCCAGGAAATAGTCAGAGCCTTACCCGTGCATGCTTGAGAAGTTCTTGGACTTTCCAGAATCTATCGGGTCCACGGCTGCGGATCCAACAGGGCAGTGTTAAAAACACCATTCTGCTCCTCCGTCAGTTCTTTCCGCTTGTTAATTCGTTACTGAAGAATAAAAATATTGGGATTAAAATGACCTTAGCTGAGTTCAGTCTGGGGACAGGCTGCAGCCAAGTGTACGTCGTTGTGTGTGTGTTAAACCCACGTTGTAACTTCAGGGTGTGTTCGTTTATTTTACAAGCGAACAAAAATTCAATCATATCAAGTTATATTTCAAATTAGATGTTATGTTTTTTTGTAAAAAAAAAAAAAAAAGCATAAAAATGAAGATGGCTCCTAAGAGATCAGACATCAATTCAATCAGTAAACAAAAAAATTGTATGAAATTTTGTAAAGTTTGGGACACCACGGTAAACAAAACACGCGCTCCCACACTGATGTTGTAACGCCGCACTGGATGCTGGGATAGGAAGCAGTGACGAGGCTGAAGTTGGCTTCCGATTCCAGCTTCCGATTCGGGAAATAGCTAAAGGGCAATTCCACTCAATTTTTCTCTACTCTGACCATCTTTAATCAGCTCTAGCTCCAAAACTACAACACATATTCTCTTCAAACCTGTGCTGGATTATTTTACACTAATAGCAGATTACACAAAACATAGTTTGTGATTTGTGAATCCTTTTTCTGATTTGTGAAACTTCCAGAAAGTCAGATTTATGCATTTGTTTTAGCATCTGGCCCACACTGGAAGTGGCCTAGATCCCAAAGTACAACACTTATTCTCTTCAAACTAGTGCTGGATTATTCTACACTAATAGCAGATTACATAAAACATAGTTTGTGATTTGTGAATCCTTTTTCTGATTTGTGAAACTTCAAAGAAGCCAGATTTATGCATTTTTTTAGCATCTGGCCCACACTGGAAGTGGCCTAGCTCCCAAAGTACAACACTTATTCTCTTCAAACCCGTGCTGGATTATTCTACACTAATAGTAGATTACAGACAACATAGTTTGTGATTTGTGAATCCTTTTTCTGATTTGTGAAACTTCCAGAAAGCCAGATTTATGCGTTTTTTTAGCATCTGGCCCACACTGGAAGTGCCTAGCTCCCAAAGTACAACACTTATTCTCTTCAAACCTGTGCTGGATTATTCTACACTAATACCAGATTACATAAAACATAGTTTGTGATTTGTGAAACCTTTTTCTGATTTGTGAAACTTCAAAGAAGCCAGATTTATGCATTTTTTTAGCATCTGGCCCACACTGGAAGTGGTGTAGCTCCCAAAGTACAACACTTATTCTCTTCAAACCTGTGCTGGATTATTCTACACTAATAGCAGATTACATAAAACATAGTTTGAGATTTGTGAAACCTTTGTCTGATTTGTGAACACCCAAAGCTAGGCTCAAATTAGTTTTATGTTTGCGTGTGGGTTAGGGGTCTTGACAACAAAACCGTCTTAATTAAAAACAAGAAGAACTGTGTAGCCTCAAACTTTTTTATTGAGCCACGTTCCACAGAACTTCAGAGATTAGAACGTCTCTCCATTTCTGTTCTGAGTTTCATGAGAAGCTCCTCTTTTTCACTGCAAAAACATTCAGTTATTACATATTTCAACATTCCAAAAGACATACAAAACAACTTACATATTTACACATTCTAAAATAAATAAATAAATCAGTCATGTGGGCACAGATCTTCTTAAACATAAATCTACACTTAAAGGTAATTTTTTTTTGGGAGGAGCCAGCAAAACAGTGCCCCCTAGAGTCACAGAATGTGAAATATAATATGCCAGAGGATTTCAATATTAAAAGAAAATTAAGTCATTTGACCTCTTTTTTCAAATTTGATTTTTATATCTGAGACTACAGTAAAAACGGTTTTTAAAAACTTTTTCTTTTCAGTTTACTATAAAAAAATCAAAAGACCATTTTTAATGGTTTGTAAATCTGAAATAGAAAGATTATTAGAAAATGTTGTTTGTTTGAAATTAAGGAATGATACACAGATATTCAAAATACACAGAAAAGATCATTACAGTGTAGGTATTGTAGTTTTGAAACTACAGCTGTTTTAGCATTGTGCATGCTAAAAAAACGCATAAATCTGGCTTTCTGGAAGTTTCACAAATCAGA
>SSNS01000735.1:67764-80719 GCA_006937985.1 Aphyosemion australe | reverse complement strand
TAGCTCCCAAAGTACAACACTTATTCTCTTCAAACCTGTGCTGGATTATTCTACACTAATAGCAGATTACATAAAACATAGTTTGTGATTTGTGAAACCTTTGTCTGATTTGTGAACACCCAAAGCTAGGCTCAAATTAGTTTTATGTTTGCGTGTGGGTTAGGGGTCTTGACAACAAAACCGTCTTAATTAAAAACAAGAAGAACTGTGTAGCCTCAAACTTTTTTATTGAGCCACGTTCCACAGAACTTCAGAGATTAGAACGTCTCTCCATTTCTGTTCTGAGTTTCATGAGAAGCTCCTCTTTTTCACTGCAAAAACATTCAGTTATTACATATTTCAACATTCCAAAAGACATACAAAACAACTTACATATTTACACATTCTAAAATAAATAAATAAATCAGTCATGTGGGCACAGATCTTCTTAAACATAAATCTACACTTAAAGGTAATTTTTTTTTGGGAGGAGCCAGCAAAACAGTGCCCCCTAGAGTCACAGAATGTGAAATATAATATGCCAGAGGATTTCAATATTAAAAGAAAATTAAGTCATTTGACCTCTTTTTTCAAATTTGATTTTTATATCTGAGACTACAGTAAAAACGGTTTTTAAAAACTTTTTCTTTTCAGTTTACTATAAAAAAATCAAAAGACCATTTTTAATGGTTTGTAAATCTGAAATAGAAAGATTATTAGAAAATGTTGTTTGTTTGAAATTAAGGAATGATACACAGATAATCAAAATACACAGAAAAGATCATTACAGTGTAGGTATTGTAGTTTTGAAACTACAGCTGTTTTAGCATTGTGCATGCTAAAAAAACGCATAAATCTGGCTTTCTGGAAGTTTCACAAATCAGAAAAAGGATTCACAAATCACAAACTATGTTTTATGTAATCTACTATTAGTGTAGAATAATCCAGCACAGGTTTGAAGAGAATAAGTGTTGTACTTTGGGAGCTAGGCCACTTCCAGTGTGGGCCAGATGCTAAAAAAATGCATAAATCTGACTTCTTTGAAGTTTCACAAATCAGAAAAAGGTTTCACAAATCACAAACTATGTTTTATGTAATCTGCTATTAGTGTAAAATAATCCAGCACAGGTTTGAAGAGAATACGTGTTGTAGTTTTGGAGCTAGAGCTGATTAAAGATGGTCAGAGTAGAGAAAAATTGAGTGGAATTGCCCTTTAGCTATTTCCCGAATCGGAAGCTGGAATCGGAAGCCAACTTCAGCCTCGTGAAGCAGTGGAGGTCAGAGAAGAGAAGAGAAGATGTCTGTCGCTAGTTTCACGTCCTTGAGCCGCTGTGGTGTTATGGCATTCCGCTCTCCCGCGGGACTGTTGGTAATTTATTCTGTTGTAAACTTAGACAAACATTTTCAGTTATTTTTATTATCGGTGTCATCTAGTTTGGTGTAAATGAACACCATTAGCTGACTGTGAAGGATCCGTCTATGTTCTGGAGTTTAGCTTACGCACTCTAGCTTGTTAGCGTTTGGCTAGACAACTGTGAGTTGAAGTACTTCAAACTTCAAGTTTTGTTTATTGTAATATTTACTCCTATTATCCGTTGACATGCCTGTGACGATTTCAGATTGTTACAACTAGTTTTAAGATTTAAAGTGACTGGAAACAAATCCCAACACACTTGTAAACATTGTTTAGCTTGTTAGCTAATGCATAAATAGTGCGTATTTGTTTGCTAATAGCAGTCTACTTTTAACACCCAGACTGTGATAGTAAATCTACATGTTATTGTGTTTTAAATCGACGTGTTTATATCCTCTGAACTGTGTCTCCAGGCGGTGCGGTATGCCCAAACAGCAGCAGCTCCTTCCGTTCAGCCCAGGATAAAGAAGTTCCAGATCTATAGATGGGACCCGGACACACCTGGAGACAAACCCCGCATGCAGACCTATGAGATTGACCTCAACACGTAAGTGCTGCACCTGTTTCATCAGCAAGTCCGTGAAGTTGTGTGTTTGTTCATTAAGTGCATCAAACATACGTTTCAATAGCGAGAACTGCCCAGGGTTTAAATCATTAGATACAGACACCAAATGTTTACATATTGTTTTCCTGATCTAGTTGTGGCCCGATGGTTCTTGATGCCCTCATCAAGATTAAAAATGAGATGGACTCAACTCTGACCTTCCGCCGCTCTTGTAGAGAAGGTAAGTATCATGGGTGCAATAACTGAATTATGGAAATGGGTTTTTTAAGTCAGTGTGAATGGGGTGTGTGTGTGTGTGTGTGTGTGTGTGTGTGTGTGTGTGTGAATGGGTGGATGACTGTTGTGAAGCGCCTTGGGGGGTTGTAGAACTCTAATACTACAAATACAGGCCATTTACCATTTTACCATTTCCTCCAGTCTAAAAGCTAAACTATGTTGTGTTTAAACTGTTAGAGGAGTTGTATTACAGCGTTTTGATTGTATTTGGTTTTAATCAGGTATTTGTGGATCCTGTGCAATGAACATAAATGGAGGAAACACACTTGCCTGTCTGAACAAGATTGATGCCAACCTCAGCAAGCCCTCTAAGATTTACCCACTGCCACATATGTATGTGGTCAAGGACCTGGTGCCTGTGAGTAAAAAGATCATTTTTTTAAACTCTTTCACCACAAAAAAATATATAAAGGATTTTCAAGGTGTTAACAAGATTAGGGTGTGTCTCAAACCTTGTGATGCCTGTAGAGTTTAAAGTCTGGGGTTGCCCTTGTACTTGTTTTGCTGGGAAATAGTTGTGGCTGCAAAGTTTGAAAATGATGCTGATTTTAGTAAAACTGGTTTTGAATTTCAGTTCTGTTTAACTGCTGTTCAGTTTGTCACATAAAGAGAAGTAATCTCTAGCTGACTCAGATCAAATTCATAAAGGTTTGTTAAGAGTTTGACATGTGTAGACTGACTGGATTGTGTTGCGTTTGCAGGACATGAGTAACTTCTACGCTCAGTACAAGTCTATTGAACCGTACCTGAAGAAGAGTGATGAGTCAAAAGAAGGGAAGGAGCAGTACCTGCAGTCTGTGGAGGACAGACAAAAGCTGGTACAGCACCATATAGAAATCTGCACCAGCAGGAAAGCTCGTTGGTGCTTCTAGATGAACATCCTGTTTGTGTTTTCTTGTGTGCAGGACGGCTTGTATGAATGCATTCTGTGCGCCTGCTGCAGCACGAGTTGTCCAAGCTACTGGTGGAACGGAGACAAATACCTCGGGCCCGCTGTTCTCATGCAGGTTTGTGTTTCAGCACTGAAACAGTTTTATTCCTTATGGGCTCAAAACGACTCCTTGCATTGAAAAAAATTAACGTCTTTGTGTTTCAGGCGTATCGCTGGTTGATCGACTCGAGAGACGACTTCACAGAGCAGCGACTCTCCAAGCTGCAGGATCCCTTTTCTCTCTTTCGCTGCCATACCATCATGAACTGCACCCAGACCTGCCCAAAGGTAACCTGGTTAAACGCAGCTGCTCTGGTGTTTATTTTACTGAGATGAAAAACAAATATGGGGGTATATGGCATTCCTATATATGGCACTTCTCAACTATATTATGGTGCACAGAAATAACTAAATCATTAAACCGCTTGAGCTATACCTGCTGAAGTGTAGATGTGGGAGTGGCCTAGAGCACGCTGGCCGTTCTGGGATTCTCCAGAACTCTCAGATGGCCAGTCTGCTGCTGTTCAGGACCATCATATAATTATTAGGAGTTCTCATCAAACATCAGAACCATTAGAAAATATTCAATTTGCTCACGTTTGTACTGGTCAGATAGCATCCTTCATGCTTCTGGTGCCCAGAGCACTGCAGATGAGTGGATCATAGGAAAAACTGTCAATCTGCAATTTGTGGTTTTCAATAATAGATTTTAATGGCTGAATATGTAAAATGTTGGAGGAGAAGCCGGTTGCTCAGCATGTCTGAGAATTTTGAGTTTTTCGTTGGACAATATTAGAACACGTCAGTAATATCTGACCTGTTGTCAGGAAGGTGGAGGCTCTACTGACTGCAGTATGTTTTTTCTTTTTTAAAGACTCATTTTTGTCTTTAGTCTTATCTTCAGTAAATGATGAACTCGTTTGAGAGGTGTTTTTACATTTATTTACTCAAACACCTATTTCACATTACTTTGAGGTCCTCATCCATCAGTAGTTTTAAAAACCATCTGATCAGCTTCTTTCTTTGGGTTGATCTTATTTGTCCAAACAAACCCACAGACTGCGTGTTTTTTAGGTTCATCTCCCCTCTGTGTTTTCATTAGAGCGTCTTGTTGGATTATATTCCTTGGTTCAATGAGAAGGGTTATTTCTTTTTTCTGTGTGAAGCACCTTGTGATGATTTACCACTAAATCCTTCTTCATATCAAAATCTTTTAAAGTTCACAACAACCCGATCTTCACATCCATGTTTTGGATATAGAGTTTATGTTAGATGAAATGTGGTTTTCACCTGGTTCACAGGGATTTTCAGCTTTATGTGTTGAATGAAATTAAATATTGTGTTGCAAAAAGATGACGTAAAGTTCTGAGATGCCTGTAATTAGAGAAAATTACAAAACAATGGAAAAAACAGATTTTGTAGAGAGAAAATGTTGCTGTACCAGTGAATTCATTCTCTAAAGATTTCTTTCCATTACTAACAGAAACAAAATCACACCAACATTTTAAAGATGTCGATCTAGTCCATAAACGTTTTACTCACGACACACCAGCTGCTTGATGGTTCCCTCTCCTCTCGCTCACAGGGTCTGAACCCAGGGAAGGCCATTGCTGAGATCAAGAAGATGATGGCCACGTACAAGGAGAAGAAGGCAGCAGCTGTCTGACACCTCCACTTTCCTGTTGTAAAGCCCATTATATTTAATTATGTATTGATTTTAAAATGCTTGTTGAGGTTTGATGGACCTGAACAGCAGTCATCTCCAGCGGCACCAGTTTCTGTGCTAGAGAGAGAGAGAGAGCGCCCTGTGTTAAACTAATGCACAGCTACAGTATGAATGGTGGAGAGTGTGTGTGAGTTTATCTGAAATATAACAGTTTTAATCTCCACACTCCATCTGTGTGGCTGTTTGTACCCCTCAGAGGTGGATATTAAAGGTAAAACAGCTTCTTCTTTGATTGTTGTCTTCCTGTCCTGCACCAGCCTCTGTTGTTCAGTGTAATGTCCCTTTAGCTCTGACAACGCTCTGTTATGATGAAAAATAAATAATTACGATGCCTTCAGCTGTTTTTGCCAGTTTTAACTCGGACAGTCACCACCAGGGGTTGCTGGTGTGCATAAAGTAAGAAAACCATCTTTCTAAATGTTTTTTTTCTCTTCAAAATTATTCGTTATTTGTCACAGATACAGAATCAAACTTACAAACAGAACAATTAAATGTAAAGTCATAAACATGGTGGTATCTGTTGTAATAAGTGTGATTAAAGGACAAAGTGGATTTAACACAAATATTTCCCATAAAATCACATAATTGGAAAAAAGCAGTTTTTATTCTCATTACTGGCAAAGATTTGAGTCATTCAACCAACTTTTCTAGACTTGTGCAAGATTTTTTTTTTTAAATATACTACAAAAGTCAGCTGTTGGAGATTTAAACCACCCATGTTTCAGGCATAATCTGCCTTTAATGCACAAAACAAACAAAAAGCTTCAAGAAGACAAAGATCCTTCAAACCTGAGGAAATGTTAAAGGTTATTTTGTAAATAATAATCTCAATGATTTAAAGTTTCTGCCTAATTCAGTTTAACACTCAGAAAAATCCATTTCCTAAATGACTTTAAAAATAAAGTTTTAGTTTGCATCCATCTGTAATAAAGTGTTGTGCTGGGGTGGGGGGGCTGGTAACATGTGGATCTGTGCTGGAGGGGCTACATGGGGAGGAGACTGCAGATGTTGGGAGGAACAATGTTGCGCTGCAGGGTCCTCCTTCATTCACTGGACTCATCAGAGTTGGTGCAGGTCGGAGCTAATTGAGTCAGATTTAGGTAAGAGTCATGATTTTACTCATCTGTTCTTGTGTTTATTATCAGAGCTGCACTAATGCTGAGCTCTAAAAGCTAAGACACGTGGGGGGGGGGGGGCTGTTTTTAGGAAGATTAAACAGGAATAAAGTTATGAATCAGTGTAGATGTAATAAAGCCAGTGGATGGTTCTGTGTGTTCATGCATTTGAGGAATTGTGGGTCTGTTTCCTCTGAAGGAAAGAAGAAATCCTGCAGAAAAGGCAGCGTGAGTGAGGAGAAAGGAAAAAGCTAAATCTGCTGCTTGGTGGGGGGTCAGCGAGGCCTCACGGCAAAGTGATTTACATCACCTCTTATTTTAATCTTCTCTTTTAAACATCAACAAACTCCATAAACCCAGATGGATGACAGCAGAACATCTCCTGCTGCTGTCCTCAGTGTGTTTGGGGGGGGGGCTCTGTAGCTTAAAAGGGAAGTGTGGAGAGGAGGAGGGGGGTAATTGCTCCCAGATGTTTGCTGTGAAACCATATGGTTTCCAATAGCCACCATAATGCTCATGGAGTGTGTGTGTGTGTGTGTGTGTGTGTGTGTGTGTGTGTTATACTGCAGCAAAGACAAAAACAGATTTACTGAGATGCAGCCAGAATAGTTTCAAAAATCCTAAAATCACATCTGGATGTTTGAGTCTGAGCAAACCCTGATGAAGGAGTGACGTCATGATTCTGAAGACAAAGTTAACCCGGTTTAACTTTCTGAGGTGATGGTTTGTGTCCAAATGTCATTTTTAGTGAGGTAAGACATGAGCGGAGGGGGGAGGGTTGGAGGAAATGACCAGTGAGGGCGACAGAAAGGAAATGAAGGATGTGAAGACAAAAAGGAGGGAGGAATGAAGAAAGCTCACAGGACTAGAAGAAGGGGAGGGGGTAAAGTGGTCTTCTGTTTCTTTTCCTGGAACGCAGCTTCCACTGTCTGCTGCAGCGAGGAAAAAGTAGGGGGGGATTGTTCTTAATCTGTGTCACATTCCTGCTGTTAGAGGGTTTCTCTCCCCTCTGTTGCTGTTTGAGGCCAGTGGAGGGAGGAGGACGGGGTGAAGGAGGGCAAAGAAAGAGGAGAGCAGAGGAGGGTTGGAAAAGTGACAAGAGGGCAGGAGGGAATTAAAGGAGGACAAGATTTCAGGAGACCAAAAGGAAACCTTATAAGCACTTCCTTCCTCTCGTGGTTTTTTGTTCTCAGGGTTAGAGTGGGTCTACACCTCCCAGATTGGCCATGAGAGTCCTCCTACTCATCTGCATGCCAGGTAACACCTTCATAAGGATCCAACACGTGTCGTTACAAAAATCTCTGCTCAGTTCCCTGAAGAACGTGTGATGTTGCAGGTATCTGGACAGTTTAGGTCAGAGTGTGCATTTGAGGCATCTTTTGATTTCTGTAACAAATCAGAAGGTTGTTGTCCCATGTGCAAAAATCTAGTATCAGTCCAGAAGGACATCAGAACTTGAATAAAGTTTTAATTAAATGTCTGAGGTTACCATTTGATTCAAAGGAAAGTCCTTCATGCAGTGGCACCCTCAACGGGTGGCCATAATGGTGGTGGTGGAGTGGGTGGGTGGGGGCATGGCCCCCCTCACCCCCCACTAGCATGCTAGTACTTGCCATTCACTTCCATTGTTTATGCTAAGCTAAAGCTAAACTAAAGCAGAAGAACTGCTGCCAGATCTGGTTACAAAATGCTTTTTCCCACTTATCTAACTTTGGGAAATATGTCAACAGACAAAATTTAAATTTTGGGTGGAATATCCCTTTAATAAATCACTATAAATGTATGTATGTCACTGAGGCTCACCACTTAAAAAATGTTTTTGGGATATTTTTGTTGAAACAGCTACAGGCAAATTAAGCTGTTTTAAAATTCTGAAACAATAGAGTTTGACACAATGTTTGTGTTTCTCAAATTTGAGGTAAATGTGTTGAAAGCATAGACCTTTTTTATTTATGAAAAAGAATGAAGGAACAATGCAATGACCAGCTACAGGCTAAACTCTCCCAGAGTTCCCACAGGGACTCTTTTGGTGTGCCACCCCAAAAACGTCACTGGCCCCCCTAGTGAAACGTCTGGATGCTCCAATGCTTCCACTGTGACTTAAAGAAGCCTCACTTTCCCACCAATTTTAATAACACATCAGAGAATTATAATAAACACAAATGCTCCATCTCAGACAGGTTAAGGGTTAAAGGTTGTGAAACGATGACCTTCAGACAGACAGATGAGACTAAAGGAGCAGCAGCGTCAGCACGGTGGTGGAGGACTGATGGTTTGGGCTCATAGTCATGGAGATGAGTAGGAACTCCTCCGTGAGTCTGTCTGACCGACAGCAGAAGTCTGGACCCAAACCGGGTCATAAAACAGAATGATGATCCCAACACAGCAGCAGGTGGACTAAAGGAATCAACCTCCAACTAAAAACAAGACGCTATCGAATAAACGCTTGAGCGTCAGAGAAACTAACCAACCTCATCTGTTTGTCATAACACAACTTGGCACGTGGTCAACGTGTTCTGAGAGTAAAACATCTGCCAGGTGTTATTATTTTCTCCTGCAGCCTGGCACTCGCTCTCCACCCTCTGGGTGATAAACGCCGTTTGCATCATTTAAAGAAAACAGGCTGATTTACTTTTTATACATTTGATGATTTAAATAAAAACAAAGCAGCTCTAGCTCTCTTTTAAGCATGTTTTGTACATACTGAAAAACTGATGAAATATTTTTTACATTGTGTGATTTCACCAACAGCTCAGGGCCTCGTCCCTACACGTGTTGCTTTAATTGTATTAGTTAAAAAGTTGAAACCTTTTCCTAAATTTTGCATGAAAATATGATTTTCTTTAACATTTTGTGACATAAACAGAAGTACTCATGTTAATGAATAGCCCTGCTGGTGCATCAGTCCATCTCTCTGATTGTTTGTCTGAAATGCCAACAGTTGTGCTGCTGGCCCAGTCCCAGTACCAGGAACCAGTTCCCTTCCTGGGTGAGTTTAAACGTGCACCAATCCAGCTGTCCACATCTGTTCCTCATCTCTGGTTTCTGATGTGTCATGCAGCCTGGAGGAGTTCTCTCCTCCTCCCACCACCCGCATATCAACAGTTTTATTGAGTAAACAACCCTCTGTCCACTCTGCATCCTATTAAACGTAAACATGCAGGACATGAGGTCATAGGTCAAAGCTCCACCTGCTGCCTGTTTTGTGTTTAACACTGAATCTCGTCTTGTCCCGCTTCACAGACGACTACGATGATTACCCTTTTCAAGGTAAAAACAAAACAAAAGCATCACCTTTCTGGTGTTTTAATGCCAGCCTGACGACTCGTGCCTCTCTTCCTGGTTAGAGAACACAGAGTTCCAGACTCCTGAAACTCTTCCTGGATCCTACCAGCAGCAGGTTCAGCGGGAGCCCGTCAACCGTCCAGGTAAACCCGAAGATCCGCACACGGCTTTAGTCACAGGAACACAACTGATGTGTTTCATATTTGGATTCCATCAGGTTCTGATCTGGAGACGGAGCCCACAGAACCGGGCCCTCTTGGTAAGTCAGCAGCAGAGAAGACAAGTCACCCAGTCTGTTTATTCAGGCTTTCTGAAGATAATTCAGGTTTTCTCTGGACTTTTCCTGCTTTTTTACCAGTTTCATGTTTAGTTATGTACATCGCCGTGACAGAACAGTGTCCAGATCTGCTTAAAAAGAAAACATGGAGAACAGAAGAAGTCTCAGGCCTAAAAACCCAAAGTCCAACTTTGAAAAAACCCTCAGAAGTCAGAACTGTTAATTTAAAATGTTACAAGAAAACATGGCTGCTTGGAAGCAACATAAAACATAAGGGAGGACTTGAGATTTTTGCACGTTGTTATATCTGTGTAAAAGTAAATAAATGAGTGTATTTATCTAAATAACTGATTTCCAGACTGCAGAGAGGAGCAGTATCCCTGCACCAGACTCTACTCAGTCCACAAACCATGTAAACAGTGTCTGAACAGCCTCTGCTTCTACAGGTACAGAATATCATTTACTGTTCCTGCTCCTGAACTTCTAAGATGGTTGTTTCTGCTTCAGCATCTCTTCTCCTGCTTTTATTCCTAATGTTTTAACTTTTTGTGGGTTTTACTCAGTTTGAGGCGAGTTTACGTCATCAACAAGGAGATCTGTGTGAGGACAGTGTGTGCGCACGAGGAGCTGCTCAGAGGTGGGTTTAAACACGCTTGAGGGTATAATGGCAATAGTCATGAATAATGGTAAACTTGGTTTCCTTTAGTTATTTTTTACATGATCAAGTTATTTATTACAATCATTATGTCATATGTGGCGTGATCATGTGCTTTTCACAAAAGATTAAGCAATGGTGGTTAAAAGGGGGTAGTGTTGTCAGTAGAGCCCTTTGCAAACGTCTCAGAGCGGGTAGGAGCAGGCTGATCGTTGCTGCAGCTGTCTCTTATACACNTAGCTACGTTTACATGGACACAAGTAATCGGATTGAACGCCCTATCGGATCAAAAATGCGTCATGTAAACATGTCAATCGGAATATTCTGATCCGATTCGGCCTGATCCGAATGAAATTTCATTCCGATTGAGAGAGGTGGTTTTGTCCGATCGTCAATCCGATTGGCGTCCATGTACACAGCCATTCGGATCGTTGGGGTAAAATAATGCCCACTGCGCATGTGTGCAACTTCAGCGTGCCCTCTTTTCGCCTCTGCGCATGCTCAGGACAGATCGAAAACATGGCGGGCGGTGAACAGAAGTGGTCTGTTGCCGACGCTATTTTTTACTGGAAATACTACGGAAGCTCAATATTACTGAATGTCTCGATGGCCGAACGGTTAAAAAAGCCGAGTTATACACTCAAGTGCAACTAAAGTGCATCTAAAGATGCAGGAAGCGGGAATTCACCGAAGCTAGAGAATAAGCAAATAAAATGCAAGGGGAAAGACGTGCGGACAAGATGGCGTTTGTTTACAATTTCTCTTCCGGGAAAGACAAGTCTGCGCATGCGCAAGCTATGGTGCGGGCATCGCGGCGTGATCGGATCATTCCAGTTAGTGTCCATGTAAACAGAGGTTTGGGAATTCTGATCAACCAAGATTTTAATCGGATTGGGGAAATTTGGCGCATGTAAACGTAGCTATTTACTGTTCCTGCTCCTGAACTTCTAAGATGGTTGTTTCTGCTTCAGCATCTCTTCTCCTGCTTTTATTCCTAATGTTTTAACTTTTTGTGGGTTTTACTCAGTTTGAGGCGAGTTTACGTCATCAACAAGGAGATCTGTGTGAGGACAGTGTGTGCGCACGAGGAGCTGCTCAGAGGTGGGTTTAAACACGCTTGAGGGTATAATGGCAATAGTCATGAATAATGGTAAACTTGGTTTCCTTTAGTTATTTTTTACATGATCAAGTTATTTATTACAATCATTATGTCATATGTGGCGTGATCATGTGCTTTTCACAAAAGATTAAGCAATGGTGGTTAAAAGGGGGTAGTGTTGTCAGTAGAGCCCTTTGCAAACGTCTCAGAGCGGGTAGGAGTAGGCTGATCGTTGCTGCAGTCTGCAATAGTATAACGCTGCAGACCCGGAGACTCCACTTTCAGGCCGACTCCACTTTCAGGCCGACTCCACTTTCAGGCTTCGACTCTTTTCGAGACAGCGACCTCTAATGGACAGATGTTTAACTGCAACAACGCCAGATTCAGGCCAACACCACTTTCAGGCTTCTTATGGTCAAAATTGTTTAATTCCTGTTAAAGCTTCAATTCAGGCTTCTACCCTTCTGTGCTTATTGTTAAAAATGCTTATTAAAAATTTGTATTGATTGCTTATTAAAAATTGTTTAATTGCTGTTAAAGCTTCGATTAAGTTCTTTTTTTAATTATGTAATTGCTGGTGAAGCTTATTTCTTATATTCTATTAACTGCTTATTAAAAATTGTTTAATTAATTAATTAATTAATTAATTAATTAATTAATTACAACAAAAATGACAAGACACCTCCACAAAATAAAAAATCCTGCTAAGCTATGGCTCACCAATAATATTAGCCAGGGTCATTTGGTTAAGTATGATAATATAAACAGACCCAGTGTACACATGCACACATATCCAAATTAGGCGGTTACAGCAGAACAATCACAAATAGGCATTAAATGGTCATACAGAAAATTTCTAAATAAACGAATTGAACAAATAGACCTCAAGTTAGAAGGTAACTTATTCCAGTCATATGGAGCTGTCTCTTTTTTTGAGACATGTCTTTTTTTTCAATTGCTGTTAAAGACCCCAGATTTAATGTAAAGCGGGTTGTCCAGTAATCAGAAGGTTGTAGGTTCAATCCCATCCCGGCTCCCACCAGAGAATGCTGCTGCTGTGTCCTTGTGCAAGATACTTAACCCACCTTGCCTGGTGTTGGTGAGAACCTGGGACGTAATTTTGGGGGGGGACGGGGGGGACATGTCCCCCCCACTTTTTCAAAAGGCAGTTTTGGTCCCCTGCACTTTTTTCCGTCCAAAAACAATATTACGCTCCATTAAATGGATTTGGTTGAGCACATGGGCGTCGCACCCGTGGGGGATGTGGGTGTTTTAACACCCTTTTTCTAAGCAGTTTTGCTCAAAACGTTACTAACAGTCTGGTCCCTCCGTGTTTCGCTGTTTCCCCCTCTCCTCCTCCCTTTCCTGTTGATCATTGAAACCCACACCTCTGCGCACCGGTGTTACGTCAAAGATTCTCGTACGTTCCATAATTGATATGATTCTCCAGCTGCTCCGCTCCTCCGAACTGATAAAATGGCGCGCGCTCATTACAAGCTGCACTCCCAGCGCGCTCTGCTCACACCACAAGAGAACTATAACCTTGTTGAGCTCAAACATCTTATTTGAGCAAATCCAGAGCTTTAAGTGGGCCTCTCCCGATACGCAGAACACGCGCTCCATGAGGGGCCTC
>SSNS01000735.1:55429-66167 GCA_006937985.1 Aphyosemion australe | reverse complement strand
ACAACTTGATAGATGCTGTAATTACAGAAGTATCAATATTACTAGAACTGAACTGAACATATACTATATCTCCTCTTACCCTAGTATCTAGGTGTAGAATAGAATAGAATAGACTTTATTGATCCCACAGTGGGGAAATTCACTTGTCACAGCAGCACCAACACTCAAAGGGTAATTAGAAGAAGATAAAAACAAGGGTACATGTATTTACACATAGGCAGTAATCTACTATTGTAATCTTAGATCACTAAAAAAACACAAATAAAAGATAAAAACAAACGTGGGTAAGTAAACATAATTTATAATGTAAGCAAAGGGTAGCGTGCATTAAATATTAACATAGATGTAATAAAAAAAAATAACCATTAGCCAGAAACTGTGGACTATTTCATACTTTTATGAAAATGTTTGCCTATAAGCCTTATTGTGAAATCATCCACAAAAAAGGTAATAACTTAGTTAATTTATAATATATATATAAATAAAAATATGGACAGTATAATAACTAAATCACCAATTTAGACCATTTCTTTACTATTAGTTTATTAGCTCCTAGCTTAGACTACACGCGGTGATTAAACAGCGTCAACTCACTTTCAACATATCACAACTTACTCTCTGCTCGTGATCCCCTCCTCGATCCATCTTGGATTGCTATGAAACCCAATAGTATGATACCCTCCTCATGAAACTAGTCCAGGGGGCGGCGCTGTCTCAAAAACAGTCGAAGCCTGAAAGTGGAGTCGGCCTGAACTTGGAGTCGGCCTGAAAGTGGAGTCTCCGGGTCTGCAGCGATACCCTACTCGCAGTCTGCTCGAACCTCCACCAGAGATCTCCGAGCGGGGGTGGAGTGCCGACAACGGCCTGGAGCATATCCACCGGCTGTTCTGTGATTCTCCAGAACTCACAGATTGTCAGTCCGCCTCTGGCTGCAGGGCGACATTGTCTTTACCGTGGCTGCACTGCACTGGACTCCAGCTGAGTCTCAGCTGCACCTCCACCTGGCTCGGCCACTCACCTGCTGTTATGAAGCGTTCTGGCTTGCAGCCGCTTGCCTCCTTAAAAAACGTCCACCTCCCCCCTTTCTTCTACTGATCGAGGTGGACAAGAAATCCTCCAGGAGGCTGCAGATTCTGTGTCTGCTCTTTCTCCTGAGTGGTGAGTCTGCTGTGTATGTATGCTTGGGTGCACGCCCAAGTGTTCGTGCACTTGCTAACGACTCGTTTTTCCAACTGCGAAACTCCGAGAGTGTGTGGAGAGTTGACGGGGGTGCTGTCAATCACTGCCTCAGTGACACTCTCTTGGTCCGCCAGGCGACGCCTCCTTTCGGGGCATTTTTCTAACAGGAAGTGTGTAATATTACTACCAAACTTGGCGGCAAAATTCCTGCATCACCATGCCGCCACGGCGCTTTCATAAGACACACCGTGGTGGCAGTATTATGTTGATTTGCATGGTGTGAAACTGGCTGTAAGCTGAGAAGCTCCGATACCCAGGAGGGGCTCGGAGTAGAGCTGCTGCTCCTCCAGCAGCAGCTCTCTTTTGTATGTGAGAGGCGGTTCTATTCTAGTTTCCTTATTTGTGACATCACAAACGGGGACTTTTTGAACTGGCTTGTTTTAGACACATCATTTCTAAAACATAACACTGACAGAAAGCAGATGGACAGGTTTTTTATATTTAGAGTGTTCATAGAGGCAGTAGAGACCCTCATGGCAGCACAAAAAGATGCAAAAGGTGAGTTTTGCATCACGTCCCCTTTAACGATCTGACCTTAAGTCTTTTTTTATCTTGAATCGCTGCAAACCACAACGGTCTAAAGACTAAAATAAAAACAAGATATTTAAGGATTTCAGGTTTTCGAAAATGCAACACGGAGCTTTAAGTTACATCACTTAGTCACATGAAGTATGTACGCGCAGCATAAAAGCAGATAAAAGGTTAGACACAATAAAATAAATGTCAAACAGTAAATTTGATCTTGCTGAATTAAATTTCTCATGTTAATAATCAGCCAGCTGTAGTATGGGAGAGCATTAGGGACACTAAAAAGACAAAATAAAAGAAAGAAAATGTGACTTTAATCTCAGAAATCTGACTCTTTTTCTCAGAAATCAGTCAGAATTTATTTTTTCAGTGGCCCTAATCCTCTTCTGTACGAATCTGTTGCATAAAAACAAACAAAAGTTTACTCCAAATGCAGTAAGGCTGCTAAAATCACAATATGCTTTATTTTATTCTTTTGCTCTTATGTAAATGGAAGTGAAATATTAAGTTTGATGGTTATATTGAAGGTTTTTTTTAATCAAACTGAGTGTTTAAATATTATTTTTGAACACTCAATGCCAGTCAGTAGATTATTATCAGTGATTTTTCCCACATTTGTAGATTATTTTTCAAAATAAAAGAAGTAAAATAATAGAAGGCAGAGGATTTACCAGTCTTTCCCTGTGTGTGTGTGTGTGTGTGTGTGTAGCGGACCTGTGTCGGGACCAGTTCTCTCGTTGCGGTGTGATGGCTCTGAGCGGTCAGTGTGCATCGGCTGGAGGAAGCTGTGGGAAGAGCTGTGGCGGCTGCTGATGCTGATCAGGAACCACCCGTCGCTCCTCCTCTTCCTCATCCATCGTTTCTCTTCCTCCTTACTCTCGTGCGAAAAGCACTTTGAATACTTTGTTTTTAAACGTGTATGAATAATATCAGTAACACTGATGATTGTAAAAGTCACTGGTGCTATAAAACGTTAAGAGGTGCAAATAAAACCACAGAACACTGTTGGTATTTTTTATTGTTATTTTTTGCATATTGTATCATGGTAATCTCATGTTTTGTGTTGGACTTACTGTACTTTTACTGGAAAGCAGACAGAACTAATCGATAAGCAGCCACGGAGCATCTCAGCTGAAGATCATTTGTGAAGCAGGTGGTGAGTGACCCTGCTTCTGTACTACTGCTTTGTAAAAGGGTCACCATAATGACCAAGGAAATAAATAAACTTGTTTTACTACAAGCCACCAGTGTGGGACTGATTCATTAATCATGAAGGCAGTTATTGTGGGAAACGGTTTCTTTATTCAGGTGGTTTATCCTCCACACAAAGTGACACTGATGTGATAAATCAGTCTGTCAGTGTTCAAACAATAACAAAAATATATACAACAGGTAATGACGTACATAATGTAGGGTTATCATTAAACTAGAAAAAGTCAAATCTGACACAAAAATCAGTGCAACCTTCAGAGGTCTGCTGGTGTTTTCTATTCAGTCGCATTCATTTGTGCTTCAGTTCAGTGTTTTTATTTCACGGCTCTAAAACATCAATAAGCACCTGCAAAAGGACAGTAGTGTTAATCAGACTACACAACGATCACACAGCAGAGTTAGAGTTCAGGAGGAATTCCTGGATCAGAAGCTGCTGACAGTAACGATGACGGAAGAGCGGGATGTCGTCGTTTCATCTCCTGCTGCAGCTGCTCCTTCAGGGTGGAAACCTGAGAGGACGTTCAGGTTTTTACTCATCCTCTCAGTGGTTTTAAAGCAACACTAAAGAGTTTAACACCGTAAGCTAGTGCTTTCAATCTGGTTTCAGTGGTTCTTGAGCCAGAAACTTGAGCAACTTCACATTAGAGAGCACTCTGCTGCCCTCTGCTGACCAGAAACTGTATTTAACAGTTTTGTGTTTCAGGTAGGAACACTAGAGGGAGGGTCTCTACCTGCTTTACGGCAACAGCTGTTTACTCTGCTGGTAGCTAATATAAAGGCTAGCAGCTGTTTCAGTTTGTCGACCGTAAACAAAAAGCTCAAAAATTAGAAGAAGAATTTTGCTTTTTTTAGTGGCATCATGGCAGAGCCTGGAAGTAACAGAGTAATGTCTTTGGAGGCAAAGCAAAGAGCTAAAACCAGAGTGAACATCGGTGTGGCCTACGCTAGTTTGAGGGAGCTAAAGGAGGCTACAAAATCACAGATTGATGATGACCTGGCTTTGTTGCTACTGGACTTGTAAGTAATAATATTTGTTGTCCATCAGTGTGGATTTCTTTGTGACTTATTTAGTATCAATTGGCTCACGTAAGCATTAGCTTGTTAGCGCTAGCTACAGCAGGCTGTGGCAGGTTTGTTTACGACAGCTGTAATTCCACTTTCAACCAGTAGGAGGGAGAAACAGGAAGTTTTGCTTTAATGTTCTGCTTTGATTATAATTTATAACCCCGCCCCCCGCTCACCTGCTCCTCCAGCCCTTTGACTCTGTGTCTGTGGGCCCTCTCCCTGGTTCCCAGTGTTCGCTCCACGTCTCTTAGGCTGCTCCTCAGCCTCTCCGCCTCCCGCTGGGCCTCGTCGCGCTGCCGCACCAAACTCTCACACACACCGTGGGACTGCTCCAGCTCCGCCAGCTGAGTCTAGGACCACACACAACAAAGATCTATTCTGAGAGGAAAACACGTTACTGAATTCTGTAGAAGACGAAAAAGTTCCCAAAACGTCTCCCTGACAGTTTTTCCATGGTAAATTTGACCACACTGATCTTTGCTCCCTGTTTCTCTGATAAATGTTTGACTCGCTGTAAACGATCCCTTCAGCTCAAACATTTTCATCATCCTGGGAAACATGTGACTAAATAAGGAGAAGCAAAACCAGCCGGAGATAAACAACTTTAATCACGTTTTTCCCAGAATTCCTCAGAAAACCACTGCAGATTTATTTCACTGACTTGTTTATGGCATTTCTGCGGTCGATCCAACAAAAACGTGATCATTAGGAAACTGAAAACTAACATTTTTGTGAGTGGAAGATGTGAAAACACATTCTGAGTGTTGATATTTAAAAGCTGTGAGGTCACCAGTCAAGTAACTCACAAAAAAATGACGACGTTTGATCAGAACACCACAGTTAAACGTGTTTGTCTGGATTTAACCGAATCTCCTCACCTGCAGCATCAGGACCTGCTGCTGCGCCTCCTGCAGCTCCTGCTCTGTTGTGTTTAGTGAGCGGTCCAGACGGCTCTTCTCTGCAGACAGACGCATGCTTCCCTCCTCAGACTTCAGCTTCTGACGCTCAACCTAACATCAAGAGTGACTTTTGTTAGTTTTTTTACGGATAAAGTGATTTGTTTGAGACAAAGTCCAGCCTCGCCTTATCCAGCGTGTTCCTCAGAGCGTTCTTGTCCTTCTCCAGCCTCACAGCTTGTCTCTCTGCATCTTTTTTTTCTGTCTCCAGCATGGCCACGGCTCTCTGCAGACCGCGCAGTCGCTCTTCCACCGCAGCTTTCTCTTTTTGAGCTGCCTGGGCGCCGTGCTGAGCCTCCGCCAGACTGGCCGAGCGCTGACGCAGAACCTGAAGGAGACAGAAGATAAACCGTTACTTACTTTATTCTGCAGAACTCCTTGCTCTCTCTGCAATACTGAACGTTTCGTGGACCTCGTGAGTGCTGCTGAGCTCCGACTCCAGTTCTTCTCGCCGCAGCTCGCTTTGGCTCAGCTCGACCTGCAGGCTTTGCACACGCTCAGTGAGGGTCGACACGTTCCTCTTTCCTTCTGCTAACGCAGCTCGGGCTTCATCCGTTCGTTCCTACATGAAACAATCATTAGATTTTTATCTGCAGTGGATTTTCTGTCCCTCCTGACTCACACACCTGCTGAAGCCTCCTGTCCTGCTCAGATGAGCTCAGCGCCTTCTGCAGGGCGAGTAGACGACTCTGTGTGCTGCTGTGAGAAGCCGTCACCTCCTGGAGGGTCTGGCTGAGGGACACGGCCTTCTCTTTGAGCACTGATTCACCTTCCTGAGTTTTGAGCAGAGCCTGGTTCAGCCTGTCCACCTCCCTCTGCAGCACAGAAACACGAGCTTCGCCCTCTGCCACCTTAACCAACCAGACACCCAAAAAGGAAAACCTGAGTTCTGATGGCCACAAAAGGTTTATAGTTCCACTTTTATACGTTAAAATGTGAAAACTTCTAATTGACCTGCTTCAGTAGAGCGTCGTAGCGCTCCTGGGAGACCCGGCTCTCGGCCTCCCGGTCTCCCAGACTCAGTTTGAGTCTCTGCAGCTCCCCCTCCAGGCTGCGCCTCCCCAGCTCCACCCTGGTGGCCCGAGCTTCAGCTGCCTCCAGCGCCTCCCTCAGGCGCTTCCTCTCTGCCTCCAGACGGATCTCAGCGGCACGACTTTTATTCAGCTGGTCCTGCAGAGAGATGGAGGGAGGACGGAAAGCTGAGCAGCTAGTTTATGAGACAAGATTTATGCAGAATTGAAGAGTCGGAGAGGATGAAAACAGCTGATCTGAGATCACACGTCGCTGTTCCAAAAAAGTCTCGCTGCTCCTGTGGCTCATGCTGCTGGCATCAAAATCAGGCATATGGGGATCTGATACATGACACCACAAGAGGTGCACCTTTGTGTGTGTGTGTGTGATTACAGACTAAACTGATGACTGTAGCTCCACTGTTGAGCGCTGCCATATGGTCCCTGCAGCGTGAGCCTTTACACAAACACACGGAGCGTGCACCAGCGCACCTGAGCGTGCTTCTTATCCGTCTCTGAGGTCTGCAGGGATCGCTCCAAGTCTTTCACCCTGTCGGTGAGAGCTCTCCTCTCCCGTTCTCCTCTCTTCACCGCCTCCTCCTGCTGCTGCAGCAGGATCTGCGTGGTGGTCAGACGCTCGTCCAGCCCACGCCTCCCTGCACACAGTAACACACGTCAACGCCACGAGGCTTTAAGGTCAAATCTTCGTATAAATCTGTGCGTTTGCATTTAGACCTTCTTGGATTTCCTGCATGGTGCTCTGCATCTGAGCGAGGCGACTCTGAGACGAGTCTCGCTCCCCTTTCAGCTCCTCCAGCTCCCGCTGCAGGACCCCTAGCTGGCCACGAGCATCATCCTGCAAAAAAAACAATAAATAAAAATCATCAACAGTCTAAGTAGCAAACTAATCATGAATGATATCTGACTACTGTGCAGGTCTGTCACCTTTTCTCTGTGAGCATCCCGCAGCTCCTGGACGAAGTCTCTGAGGCCACTTCGTAGAGCATCAGGGTCGAGCTCCAGGTGAGGAAGAGGAAGTGGCGTGCTGCCTCGCTCTGGAGAGACCACTCCCGAGCCTAATGTGTTGTCGGGGGTGGTTCCTCGAAACTCTGTTGAGATCAGACTCAGAGCTGCATGTTAAAGGTTAATCAGCAGCAGATGAAAATCTGAGAGCTCCATTAAATTGTCTCATTGGTTTGTGAGAACTTTGCTAACACACACACACACACACACACACACACACACACACACACACACACACACACACACACACACACACACACACGCACGCACGCACACACAACTGAAAACTAAAGCTGATGGTTTATTTCTGACCTTTAGGGGGCGACAGTGAGGACCGAAGTGGAGAGATGCTGTGGTGACGCGACGTGCTGCCAGGTGAGGTAGAGCTCCCTCCTGGACTCCGCCCTCTGTAGCTCCTCCCACTCGCTCCGATGCCCAGCGTTCGCGTCAGCGCTGACTGGAGGCCGCTGAGGCGGAACTCCAGATCTCTCCTGGAGGCCTCGGCTCGGGTCAGCTCCGCCTCGGTGGCGGCCAGCCGACCCTGCGCCTCACTGAGCTGCAGGCTGGCCTGAGCAGCAGCGTCCTGGGCGGCCTGAGCTCGCAGCGACAGGTACTTGGCTTCATCCTGGAGCTTCTTCTCACAGCCTCGGGCCTCCTGCAGCTGGGCCGTCAGCTCTCTCTCACAGCTCCTCCAGCCCGACTCCGACTCCATCAGACGTTTCTGAGTCATCGAAAGCTACGGAAAAGGGAAAACCAGTGAGTCAGCTGACAGAAACAATCATCTGTAACACTTTCTATTCTCACCTCTTTCTTGAGAGAGTCTCTGGCTGTTTCAGCTTCAGAGAGCTTTTGTTTGAGAGTAAAAACCTCTTTGAGTTTCTCCTCCTCTCTTTGCTCCTCCAGTGACAGACGAGTCTGCAGCTCCGCCACGTCCCTCCCCTTCTGCTCCTTCTCTCCATCCAGGACTTTGAGCTGAAACCACAGGACCAGCACTGATACCGCACTCCTGATTTACACTTTAGCTCACAAACTGAACAAAGTTCCACATGTACCTGTCTGCGGAGCTCCTGCAGCTCCCTCCGGGCCTCGAGCCGGGACCTTTCCACCTCCCTCAGACAGCTGCGCAGCTCCGTCGCCTCCCTCTGAGTGGCTGAGAGGTTCTCCTCCAGCACGGCCAGCCTCTGCGCCTTCTCTTCACACTGTCGTCTCACACTAACAACACACACCGTCACATTAAACCACCCCTGTGGTGAATTCATCTGGGTTTTTCTTCCATCTACCTGATCCTCTCTGTTTCTGTGTTACGCAGCATTTCTCTCAGCTGAGTATTAGACTGGCTGAGAGCGTCTCTCTCCTTGGTGACGTCTCCGAGGCTGCAACGCAGTTCTGCCCCCTCCCTCCTGTGGGCATCTGAGGACTCCTGAGTTTGGCTTAGACGGCGTTCAGCTTCCAACACGTCTCGTCTCAGCTGGTCCCGACTCTCCTCAGCAGCTGAGAGAGAAGCTCTGCACGTCTCCAGCTGGAGGACAAAAGCGTCACGTTACGTTTCACGGATTGTCGAGTGAACCACGTTTCTCCTACACTACGGAGTTTAGACATTCTGATGATTTTGTTTAATTTCTGCAAAAATAGCACCTAAAATATCCTGAAAGCAGTCAGAAATAACACAAAAACATCATGCATAGATAACGTTACTTGATTTTATTCATTTAGCAGGTTTAATCAAGAAAGATTTACCCCCTTTAATAAACATTATCGCTGCTGTCAGCAGTTTTTCTACAAATCTAGTGGAAAAAAAGTGTTTCTGTGAGAAAAGTGCCATATTTATAAGAAGTGAAAGCACGGCTCATTTGTGTAAGATGGCAGTATCATGGTTTGGGATTCAAACCTGTGAACTTTACGTTGTGAGGCAACAGTGCTACTAATTACACCACCATGCATCCCACTAACAACATCTTAGTAAAAGTAAAACTGACTTTAACAAGACGTTGTGCCTGACCTGTTGGGTCAGACATCAGACCTCTACAAACACCCACTTGTGAAAGGGTTCATCTCCAAAAGCTGAAATGATTTTGATGTGGTCTCCAGGATCGGATCATCTACCTCTTTGAGCGCAACGTCAGTCCGTGATCGAAGGTCAGCGCAGGTTTCCCGTAGGCTCTGGAGCTCCCGCTCATGAGCAGAAGCTGCATCATCCAGCTGAGACTGAAGCTCCAGCAGCTCGCTGGTCAGAGCTCCGACTCTGATCTAAAACCAAACAGACTCCGTTTAGGGCGTCGTCTCTGAGCCTCGAGCTAAGCGGAGAACTTCAGAGAGGAAGTAAAAACTCTCACCTGTTCCTGCTCTTTGTGATGAGCTGCTTCTCTGCCCATCCTCTCAGCCTCCAGAGACGCAGCCGTCAGCTCGGCCTGCAGAGCGGACACCCGCTCAGACAGAGCCGTCTTCTCTGCCTCCTTCAGAGAAAGAGCCTACGAAGAAGAACCTTAACTAAGAGTTCATGATGTCAGGATTTGACTCAGACCCTGGGATATGGATCCCACCTGCTGTTTCTCTGTCTCAGCCTGCAGCAAACGCTGATCGCGGTCGTGATGCAGCGTCCTCAGCTCCTCCTGCAGATCCTCTCGTTCTCTCTTGGCTCTGTGTAGCTGATCCTCCGTCTCCTGCCTGAACGCCCTCAGAGCAGCCTCGTGCTCCACCTGCATGCTGCGGCGCACGACTTCCTGTGTAGAAATCAGCACCAGTTTCAACAAAAGCAAAACCAGATCTGTAGGTGGTGCTTAACAGTCTCACCTTCTCCGTAAGCAGTCTCTCCACCTCCTCCTGGTGCTCGGACATGGCCTTCCGTAACGCCTGCTGGGCCTCCAGCTGAGCGACATTTAGGGCCTGACCCAGGATCTGTTTGTCTCTCTCAGCCTGAGCAGCAGCATTCTCACCGTCTGCTCGTACTCGCTTCAACTCAGCTGGAAGTCCAAAGAAAATCAGTTCTATGGAGTTACAGACTTCATGTTGTGTTCTACCAGCTGGACCCGTGGTTTCTGCCCTCGCTGCTCACCTGCAGCCGCCTCACAGCGGACCTGGAGCTTTTGGTTTTCTGTCTCCAGCTGCTCTCTGTGGGACTCGGCCTGAGCGAGATGCTGCTGGACGTCAAACAGACCTGCTTCCAGGGACTCTCGCTCTGACCTGAAGGTTTTTGTTTTTTCACAATTTTCAGAAAGATGAAACAAATAAAAACATTAGATAAAAAAATACATCAAGAACAAAAAAGCACAAAGCCAGAATCTAAAAAGATCAAAAGCTTAATTTAGTAACTTCAGTCACTTGACTGATTTTCCAGTAAAAATCTGGAAACCAGTAAAAGTTTCAGTTCAACAAGATATTAGAAATGATTTTATAAGCTGGTATGTTTAGTTTCTAGTGGACCAAAATGAAATCAGCAGGTCGGAGCTTCTATCTGATCTAATATGACTCTAAAATCTCTAATCTACACAAACACATTCACTTTAATCTGTATTTTATTGCTGTTTTTACTGAAATAATTCAGTTAAATTCAAAACTGATAGATGTTCCTGTTTACAACCTACGTACACTGGCAGGTAACCAAGGCAACGTGTACAGGGCACACACCTGAAGGCAGCCAGCTCCTCTGACAGCAGCGTGTTTTCTCTCTCTGACGCCGTCAGCTGAACCACCAGAGCTGCTTTGTCT
>SSNS01000735.1:21711-44827 GCA_006937985.1 Aphyosemion australe | reverse complement strand
TCCTGTAGACACTAAAGGCTACTTCACACCGAAAGCATCAGCGGCGCGGAACGGCGCCGCTTCAAATAGAATCCATCATAGTCTATGGGGGTGTCACAAACCAGCCGCTACACAGCAATTTCCAGACGCGTCCCAGAAGCGGAACGCCGCTAAAGATAGGATTGGGTTCTATTTTTGCCGCTTGCAGCTTCTGGGATGCGTCAATTTCCGCAGTTAACATGGGGCTAGACAGGACATCACTCGGTTTCAGTGTAAAATGCCTGGTAATTTCCAAAATAAAAGTCTGTTACAGCGATGCGATTTCATATCTATGTAGATTACGTCTATACGTGTGGCCTCACGGCTTATTTACGTACCGCATTGTTCGAAAAGTGCAGCGGTGTTTTTCATGGCTTTAATCCTGGCAGCGGTGAGTAAAAACATTATCAAACAGCGATATCAAACGTCATTTCCTTCTTTTTGGTTTAATGGCGGACGTCATAAACAAACCGTGACCTTTGAAGTCTCGAGGGATCTTGCTGCTGACTCTCCCTGTGTGCCGCAATTGTCGCGTGTAATCCGTTCCGCGCCGCTGATGCTTCCAGTGTGAAGTAGCCTTAATGAAGGCTGAGGAGACACTTCAGCATTTAGATTAAGGTGTTAGGGACAAACACACAGCGAGGAGATAAGTTTCACTTTTGGTTCTACTAAACGGACACTAGGGGGTGCTAAAAGCAAGCCAAAACCGCCAAGTGTGCATTTAACAAATCCTGGACATCCCTCTCCAGCTCCTCCTGGGTGATCCAAAGGTGTTCACATAGTGTTCCACGTCCCACTCAGATGCCTGACCCTCCTCAGCAAATTTATTTTGATGTGGAGGAGCAGCAGCTCTACTCCAAGCTTCCCACAGCACTCCTCACCCCACCACCTACCCTACCAGAAGCTCCTTCCAGCCACTTGGATCCAGGATCTCAGCAGGTGCTTTGACCGTAGGTGAGGGTCAACACCCTCATTACTAGAGACAAAGCCCTGACCCGGTGCTCCATCCTGTCACTACATGTGATCGACACACCCACAGAAACTCACGGCTACCCCAGAGGGAGCATTCCACTCATGCTCCAATCTGAGATGTGGAGGAGCTGAGTCTCATCCAAAGACTGTATATATCTCAGCCACTTCAAGGGGAAACCAAAACATGCTGTTGTGCATTTGAACATTTAAGAAGCATTTTACACCGCTAAAAGCAAGAGTAGATTTTAAAATAAGTGCTTTTCTAAGATATACAGAAGAACTGCATGTGCAGAAACAAAATAAAAACAACTCATTAAAATATATCGTTTATTTACACAAAAATGTTTATACTTAATATATTTTAGGTCTTTTTCAGGAAGGCACTTCATCAGATTAGGGTAGCAGAAAAAAAAGAAGTTTCATTAGAGGGTAAAGGCCCATTCTAAAGCAAAAAGACAAACAAAAACACTCGACGAACAAAACAAGGAGAATTTCTTTACCCCAAAAAGTGATTTAAAAGAAAATCTTGGTATGAGCATCAGTTTAAACAAATCAAAACCACGCTGTTACACAGCTAAAAAAGACAGGATTTCCCATGAGGCAGAGGAACGACTGAGATGAGTGACGTAGATGTAAGAAAATCATTCGAGGACAGGAAAAAGACACGTGGGTGTGATGTTTGAAATCAAATTCTGGAAAGATTAAGAGTGAAATAACAAATCACAACAAGGAATATTTAATGTGGAAAAGAAATATTCAGCACTGTTAGTGTGACGAGCGATTTTCCCTTGTTTAAAAAAAGATAAATAACTAAAATCGAATCCTACTGCATAGCGGCGAATGAAGATGAACTGTAAAAAAATGCATGTTTGATCCTCCAGGGTGTGTTGGTCAGCAGGCTATTTTCTTTTCTTTAAAAGTAAAAGCAGCTGTGAAATCTGAAACCAGTTCCCCTCTTTTGTTTTTATTTTGTCACAATCATCCTGTCCAGGGAATGTTTGGAACCTGAGTGTGAGCTCATTTCCTTAAACTCAGCTGAACTGCACCCATCCTGGTTTGACAGCATCATTGTTGGAGCTGTGAAGAGAGAGAAGGAGAAAGTGATGATGCAGCGAGGAACAAAACGTGTGAGATGAGCTTTGAGGACACAGGCGTCGACTCACTTTGACCCTGCAGATGTGAAATCACCCCACAGGTCAGAGCTGGGTTGTGTTGCAGGGGTGGGGGAGCCGAAGTCTAAAAGAGTGTCTGAAAGTAGAGTGGAAGGTTTTAGAAGCATTAAAATATCAACATCATGCTGAATAGGACTGACGCGAGGATCACCGGTGTTGGGCTGTGCTGCCATTACAGTCGGCTGTCCTCCTGGAGGCGGCTGGATCCCTCCGGCTTTTACTCCTGGGGGAGGCGGGAGGAGACCTCCACCCACAGGCCGCGGTTTGGCACCACCTGCATCCTTCTTCTTAATGTTCTGCAATAGTTGTGACAGTTCCCACATTTAAAAGCTTTCAAAATGATTTCAGTGATTATTAACAAATTACAGACCAATATCTAATCTGTGTGTCCTGGCAAAAACTCTAGAGACCCTAGTAAGTGAACAATTGAAAGACTTTTTATATTCAAATGACCTTCTCTCAAGTCTGCAATCAGGTTTCAGAAAAAAGCACAGCACCATCCTGTCTCTTATNCAGCCAATTACATACTTGTTGCTCTGGATAAAAAGCAGTACTGTGCCTCACTTTTAATTGATCTGACAAAAGCCTTTGACACTGTAGACCATGCTGTTTTAATACATAAGCTTCCTTGTTTGGGATTGTCTGAACATGCGATCTCATGGTTCACTGATGGGTTGTCCTCTGAATTTTTGAGTATCCACAAGGGAGTACCACAGGGTTCAGTTTTGGGACCCCTCTTGTTCATTATGTATATTAATGACATAGGATAAAATGTGTCGGATGCTAATAGGCACTTTTACGCTGATGACACAATCATTTACTGTCTTGGAACATCTCCCACTAAAGCTGTTGAATTCTTACAGAAAGCTTTTAATGAGGTCCAACAAACACTGTGCGGGTAGCTAATATGAAGACTAGGCATTAGCTTTTTCAGTTCGCCAACCCATCCATCCATTTTCTTCCGCTTATCCGGAGTCGGGTCGCGGGGGCAGCTTAAGGAGGGAGGCCCAGACCTCCCTCTCCCCAGCCACTTGGGCCAGCTCCTCCGGGGGAATCCCAAGGCGTTCCCTGGCCAGCTGAGAGACATAATCCCTCCAGCGTGTCCTGGGTCTTCCTTTGGGTCTCCTCCCAGTTGGATGTGCCCGGAAAACCTCACCAGGGAGGCGTCCATGAGGCATCCTAATCAGATGCCCAAGCCACCTCAACTGGCTCCTCTCGATGTGGAGGAGCAGCGGGTCTACTCCGAGCTCCTCCCGGATGGCCGAGCTTCTCACCCTATCTCTAAGGGAGAGCTCAGCCACCCTGCAAAGAAAACTCATTTCGGCCGCTTGTATCCGCGATCTCGTTCTTTTGATCACTACCCAAAGCTCATGACCATAGGTGAGGGTAGGAACGTAGGTAAATTGAGAGCTTCGCCTTTGGGCTCAGCTCTCTCTTCACCACGACAGACCGGTACAACGCCTGCATCACTGCAGACGCAGCACCAATCCGCCTATCGATCTCATGCTCCACCCTTCCCTCACTTGTGAACAAGACCCCGAGATACTTAAACTCCTCCACTTGGGGCAGGACCGGTTCGCCAACCATCAATAGAAATCAGAAGAACAATTTAGCTTTTTTTGTTGGCATCACGGCAAATCCTGGAAGTAAAACTAAGAGAGTATTGGTGAAGCAAAGAGCTAAAACCAGAGTGAACATCGGCGCGGTCTACACTCAGAAGCTGAAGGAGGCTACGAAAACACAGACTGATGGTGACCTGGCTTTGTTGCTACTGGACTTGAAAGTAATAATATTTTATTGTCCAACTGTGTGGATCTTTTTGCTTTGTGGCTTATTTAGTTTCAGTTGGCTCGTGTTAGCGCTAGCTACAGCAGACTGCAGTGTTGCTATAATATCAGTGCTAAACATCGGTTATTTACGGGGGAAGTGACATGCTCACCCCAAGGCTGATCTTGATGGTCTGCCCCTCCTTAAAGCTCAGGTCCAGCTTCGGTGCTGCAGTCTGTGAGGCTTCCATCTTGGCCAGCTCACCCTCCTGCTTCACCCATCTTTAGAGTTTCACAGGGCAAAAAATTATTATTAAGAATAAAAATAATAGTGAAATTAGAGTCTAAACAATGCAGGAAACGCGTATGACCTAAACCTAGATTAAAACTGGCAAAGAAAAAAGTATAAATGTAAATTTGTGTTTTTTTAAACCCACATTTCTTAGTGTTTAGCTTAATTCTAACATATTTGTTACAATTTTCCTCACTGCTGTTATCAGTAATTACCGCTAACAGAGGTTCAAATAAACCTTATGCAGGACATAAAATGATCCATCATGAATGATGACTCACTTAAAATGATCTTGCAAAGCAACATTAAAGTCAAACGAGTCTCCACGATCAGCAAAACCCAAACCAATGAAAGCATGACGTCCTTAAAAAAAAAGAGCAAACAAATAAGATAAATTATAAACAACTTCATCACACCTTTTTGTTTTAAAGACAGACAGATGCTAGTGGAGTCTCACCGTTGCCGTCTTCTATCCGGATGACAAAGTACCTGCTGGAGTCTGTGACAGCTTCCACCACAGAACCAGGATACTGATCAACTGGAGCTTGTGCAAACAGCTCTCCTGCAGAAAATAAATTCACACCCATCAGAGCCACGGGGTTCTTCATGCAAAGGTCAGAGCATGACGAAGAAAAATAATGTTATCGATAGTTTAACAGGAGTCTCCATCACTGTTTGGATGCTTTTGGAAATAAAGAACAAACGGAAACACCGTAAAAGACGGGCCGGGTATGAAAATGGAGCAAACCTTCATCGACTCCCGCTGGAGTTTTCCATTTGAGACCGTTTGTACAATTTAATGTGAAACAGCATAAAAGTTCTGCACAAAGTCCCCAGAAGAAGCACACCTTCACACAAGACTGAACAAACTATGGATGCTGTTATTCAGTGTTCGAAACAAATGACACTTCTCTGAGAGATTGTTGTTAGGAGACAAGTGTAGGTAACATACACAACAGGATTTACGTTCTTGTTGTGTATAAAGAGTCAGGGTGACTGATTTTGTGAAGAAGCATCAAGTAACACATAAAACGCCTCTTCTCCAAGCCTGGATTAACAAAGAAAGATCATAACTGCTGTCATTTGACCCTTGATCACTGAAAAGGTTTCAGGCTGTGTTGAAACCAGTTCATACAAAAAAGGACGTGTTTCACACCACAACTCTACCTGTGTTTTTGTCCTCCAGCTTGATGTAAGCCATCTTTCCTTTAGCCGTGATTTTCATCCTACCGCTCCATGCAGGTTCATCCAGTTTCCAGTCAGCAGCTCTAGATGAAAGAAGCAAGAAAAACCCCACTGGATTAGGGAACCATTCATGAAAATCCTCCTTTAAATGAGCTCCTGTCTCTGCGGTTGTTTTAGCAGTTTTAGTTTTCCAACATCATGAGGAAGTGAAATTAAAATCTGCCTGAAAGATCGAAAAAAGACAAGGAAACTCCCAGTTGCTGTTTTTGGCTACAAATAATAGAAAACCTGTATAAGTACTAACTGAACAGCTGTGAAAAAGATTTCTGTTATTTATATGATGCATTACTGGGGTTTGTTTAAAATGTGAATACAAAACAAGACCTGAAATCACACACACACACACACACACACACACACACACACACACACACACACACACACACACACAGTTTTAAAAATGTACACAATGATAAAAAATAAATCCTATTTCAAGTTAACCATCTTCTCCAAAGCGTAGTTACATTTCATTGCCTTTTTGTCTTTAGGCAACTGAAAACGTCACAGAAAGGGAGTTTTATTTATTTAGCTTTTCTCATATCTGAACCACTGTTTCAGAGTGAATGATGACAAAAATAGAGTAAAAACAAGAACAACTTAAAACATGTTCACTAGGATAACACTTTAGCAGGAAGTCTGTGCATATTCATAACACTATTTATTTAAAACGACTTGGTTTATGCCTCATAACAGCCAAAAAGTTGTTTTGTTCGACTTTTTCTTAAGAAAAAGCTTTACCTTAATGCTGAATTTTTACATTAATCAATCTACTTTCATTCAATATTTTTTCTCACGTCAAATAAAACATTTGTAAACAAAAAAACCCTGTCAGCAGAGATCTCAGGTGGTGTTTCTAACTTTTAGCTAGCTGCTGCACGTTGATTTTCTTAAACTTTCCCAATACAAGAACCTTTAGTGAGAACTAACTAATAAAAAAAGACAGCAGCTGTCCAGTGTCTTCAGAGGAATGTTACTGAAAACAAGTTTTCCGGTTGACAGCTTGTTAGTCCGATAATGGAAACATGTCTGTTAAACTAGCCTGCTGACAAACACTTTTCCCGACTCGCCAGAAAGAAGCTTTCTTACCGATATCCGCGGTTAGAGGCCCGCGGCGGGATCCGGTAAACATGAACCTCTGGCTTCACACAGAGCATCGACTCATAACTGTTGTCCTCTGCCATTTTGTCAAGTTTCACAAACCTAAAAACAACTTCCGACTTTCAATGGACGCCCGTGCTGAAGCTGCCTGGTGGCTGACGCCGCGCCGCTAGATTCCAACAGCGCCACCTGCAGTCCGGAGGTTGTAGACGCAACTGTCAATCTGCTGTGAATACAAACTTTTTCTGGGTCTAATGAGCACTATTCAAACTATAGAAATAACGCGTAAACTGTAGTAAAAGTGATTAATGTCCGATATTATTTTATAAATAAAACTAACTTGAACTCCAGATTACATTTTATTTTAAAGTGGCTTAATGTTTGTATGGTTTAAATAATTGTTAATTATTGCCAGATCTTTCATTAAGAAAAAACAAAACAACAAGAAGCATGTTTATACGTGTTTATTAAAGGGTATTCAGTTTTCAGTAGGGCTCTTCAAGTTTCAAAACAATGACATCACATGAGCGTCAAACTGGACGCCTGGCTGTGAAAGACTGCAAACAAAGCATTGTGAGCTGATCACACTGATAACATGATGGGTATCTGCGTACTGATGCAAGGTGATAACATATCCCTTTAAGTTTCAATACCTGAACGAGACTGTGTATATTAATAAAAAGATTTTCTAAAGTCAATTAGCTGAACCAGATGATCCCAAATCAGGTTTTTCCCAATATTCTTCCTGCTGCAGGTCCAAACTCATGTCATTTAGAAAGGTTTAGCTATCAAAACATCAAAAGAATTTGAGATGAACCTTATTTCCCATCAGTCTGCTACTGGTTTTAAATAAATGCAGAAGAAATTGAATGTGACTGAACTGTCTAAAAACTCTGCTCTTCGTAAGCAGGAAGCAGTTCCTCCACAGTCTAATGAAACCCATCAGAAGTTTCACAGATAAACCATAATAACCCTCAGGTTTTAGTTTGTTGGCAAGCAGGATTTACTTATCATTTAAGGCATAAATATCTCAAAGAGTTCCAAAATACTTGACTTTTTGTGAAACAAAAAATTGTGTTTCACTATATTCAATTACATTATTTTTTACAGCAATTCTTTTGATTCTGTGGAAAACAAGCAAACATTTTGTAAAATTCTGCTGTGGGGAAAACACCACAGGAAGACATTCAAACTCAGGAAGAGAGATTTTGGCTGTATTTCAAAGGTCGCTGTTTAAAAAGTAAGTTACTTTTTCTTCAACACTGGCAAAATATCTGCTAAAATGTAGCATTAGACGCCTTTTTTCCACAGTGGGCTTGATGTAACCATTTCAGTATAATTTACAAACAAGTTATAAGATTCTATCATCAGTGCGCTGCTGATGCGTAAACACATAAATCTGACTCAAGATGAGATCAAACGTAAAAACGAGAAGTTCTGATTCTCAGTTACTGCCTTTTGCCAATTTTATGAAAATATATTTACCACTACAAATAAAGTCTCCTATAACAACCTACATTTCTTAACACTACTATCCTCCTGACCAAAACCAACAGTCACCAGGCAAAAAGAAAAAAAAACATGAATGGACAACGTTAACAGTTTAAAACAAGAAAAAAATAATCCAGGAAGTAAATTCATTGTTATTGCTTGTAAAAACTTAGATTTTAGTGATCCTGCTATTGGGATCAAAGCTTTGGGCCGGAGGCTGTGTACCAACCAGGCTACCAGTGCTGAGTGTGGGCCTGAGGGCCGAGCAGCATTCTGCTGTGAGCCACAGCCTTCATCTGCACCTTGATTCAGCACTGTGCACGTCTGCAGAAAAGGTCCAATCGACATGACTTGCTATCACTTCACACTCAGTCTGCTAAACATGCAGTGAGTTCTTGGCACTGTAATAACTTTCTCTGAGCACAAACTAAGGCCACCTTCCTTTTGGACACCGAGCCACGACCTTTGCTCCTTTAGTGGGAAGAAAAGCTCCTCTTCTTGCGCATCTGTGAGGATTTCCCACAGATTAACAAGTTCTCCGTCTTCTCCCTGAAGTGACAGACATCTGATGAACCGGCAGGTGGCCAGCTGATCAGACTTGGAGCACATCACGGTACATCGGAGTATCACAGTGTGTGTGGGGGTGTGTGTGCAACCTAAGCCTGGTTATGCTGGGGGCATTAGGGGTTTCATATCTTAGATCTCTGCCAGCCTCTCAAAAGAAGGCAAAGACCAAACCAGTGAGCAGAGTGGAGAGAGGGTGAAGAAGTTCGTTTGAGTCCATGTCATGTCTTCGTAATTATTCTATCAGTTAAATTTGAGGCCATCTCACCACTCTGCTCTCCAAACCACACACAAAAAACCCCATTAAATTCCCCCACTCGCCCTGTTCTCTAAAAGGGGGGAAACTGTTCCTTACAGCAGGCAGCGTCCGTTTATCTGCAGAGCCGGAAGCCCAAGGTGCCATCTGGGCCAGTGGGTTGACGGATCACCTGATTGTTTGGACGAACTGGCTCTAAAGGTTGCTGCACACTCATACGAGCAGCCCTGGTAGTATGAAAAAAAACAACAGATAGCAAATAGTCCTTTAACATGTTTAACACCTAAATTGATCATTTGTCTCACCTATCTTGGCTTGGATTGTCCTGAGGCGTTTCTTCTGACGAAGCACTTCCCAAAATCCTCCTTCGGGCTTCAGCGTATTCTGCCTCCCGTTGAGCCAAAGACTTCATCTGCTGTGAGGGACGGGACGAGGACGCCGAGTTTCCTGTGGTGCCGTTATTAGAAGGACGCTTTAAAATTCGGATTTGAGGTGGAGGTGCTGCAGGCAGAGAGTCATCTTGGATTACAACAGCAGTTCGCACTGGAGAACCAGCAGATTTTACACTGGACTTCCTACAAAAATAAAAACAGCAAAAAGTTAGTGACACAGTAAAAATAAATAAAACAGAACGTAAAAGCATCTGGTTACTTACTTTGCCTCCTGATTTATCTTCAACTTTGCTTCAAGTCTTCTCTCAATTTCCTGAGGAATTATTATAATGATCTATTTATTTTTCCAATAAATTGTTGTTTAAATATCTGGATAGATAAACTTAAAATACCATAACCCTGAGACTAATTAAAGCTGCTGGACATGTAGTTGTGTGTGAGCGCCCTAAACCCAGCTGTGTGACCAGCAACAACAGTGTGATCTCTCTTCATTAAGCTAAGTGTACTGAGAAAGTACACTGCTGTTAAGACTCATTAAATATGTTCAGAAAACAATGTTTGTCACTGTTTGACAAACAAAAAAATACAAATACAGATAATTAGAGTTACTGTAATTACATCAGCCCATTTACACCCTTTAAGAATCAGGTTGTTTACAAACAAAATGCAAAATATTAAAGTAATTAACCACATGAAGACATGTAAGCGTAGAAATGAATAAGTTATAAAAGGACAATAAATCAAAACAGTTTCATTTAAACACATCAACTATACTTTTTGAATGACACCGACCATGCTTGGCATTTGTACTTGTCATTTCCGCATTTTCACTTTTGAAAAAGTCACAACTTTATGAATATTACACGGTTCTCTTAACGTCATGAAGTCAGATTTAAATCGGTTTTGAACGTCAGACAGAGGGGCCTGAGTAAGGAAACCAATCAAAAACATGTTTTACTTTAAGCTGAGGGTGTCACTGACTTGTTTTCGGTTTTTTGTCAGGCGGCTCCTTAACTATGAAACTAAAAGCGGCCTAAGTTGTAAATGTGCTGCGTCCAACTCACCCCGCTGTCCGCCGCTTCTTCCCAGCTCTCTGCTACCTCATCATCCTCCATGTTTAACAGGATCCTGGCTGACTAACTCTTAGCTCCTCCAGGAAATTTTATCCCTTACAGGCTGAGGGCATGGGACAGTGGGGCAGCACTCAGGAGGACCGGAATTCAGCCTGGCCGGGTTTGGTGATCTGATTCAAAGCTACAAGAAGATCAGCTTCGCAAACCTTTCTTTAGCCGCGTGTTAGCTTCTTAGCTCAGCGCTGCACTGAGAGGACAACCCCCCCGTCCGTCTGCCTGTTACTTTATATTTATCGTCACAACCACCTTATTAGATCTAGCCGGTCTGCTATTGCTCAAACAGAAGTACGAAAACTCAACAACAATCTGTCGAGAGCTGTCAAATAACGTTCAACAAGGTGAGCTAAACCTATCAAGAGGTTCCGACTAAGGAGCGGAAATGACATCATAACGTCGGCTCAGAAACTTTACGTCAGTCGACAAGTTTACATTTTTTATTCTGCGGTCCTCGTCAATGTTTTTGCAGGTGCACAGGGTAAATTCAACCCCATAATATAATATAATATAATATAATATAATATAATATAATATAATATAATATAATATAATATAATATAATATAATATGTGTGTGTGTGTGTGTGTCAACAATGACAGTTCATGCCTCAGTGATTGGTTGGGTTGTCTAGCAGGGGTCTCCCAGACTGCTCTGGGACAGAACACAGTTGTGAAGCAGAACTCCGGTGCTCCTCTTGGGGTCGGAGTGACCCCGACCGCCTTTACCCCACATTCCTCGTGGAGTCGAAGTGACTCTAATCGCCTTTACCCTCCTGTGTTCCTTGTGAGGTCAGAGTGACCCCAACCGCCTTTACCCTCTGGCGTTTCTCTTTGGGTCGGAGTGACCCCTGCCAGACTAATGTGCCTATTTTGCCAAATATAATGGTCTTTGGAATGCCCCTTGGTATGGTTTGCCCCATGCACACACAGAAATAAACATTTAAATAAAGAAAATCTCACTCCAAGTCTGTGCAAAAGTTAGCAGCCCTGAGCCCATTGACAGTACATATACTGGACACAGCCTGCCCATTTCGCTATTAATATACAAAATGCCACATAATGGGAGGTTCCCACCACCTCCATTTTGGCCGTGTCACACGCCTCGTCATGCCCAGACAATTCATAAATGGAAAAAGAGGTGGAGCTGAGGGTGGAGCAGTGAGGGTGGGCGTAACAAACCAATGTAGCTACTAGCTAAACTGAGCTAACCCCGAAGCTAAGACGGAGCTCTGGGGCTGCCTGGCTTCTGTTTGAAGCTGTAGTAGTGCTGGTCGTTTGTGGAGCTCTAATTTGGACTGTAAAAATTCAAACAGAGCCTCAGACCGCTGCGATCGGAGCTGGGCACCCTGGCTGCTTATGTGAGCTCACGCTCCGCCACGGGGGAGATCAGCAGGACATTAGCTACATGCTAACCTGAAGCTAGTGGAGTTTTTTAGGCGCTTTTATCAAGAGAAAAGCAGTTGACCGACTACAAAATAAAGCAACATCAGCTCAAAGTGCTGCAGTGTTTCTGCAGTCTCCCTCAAAGAGCTTCAAAGGCAACCAGCACAACTAGCCTTGCATGGAAGCCAGGCAGCCACGTGTCCCAGCTCCCTCGGGAGAAGGGAGCAGCTGTTCCCGGCCGAGAGACAGGAGAGTCCGGGCACCCGCCTCGCTGGGCTGCCTCCACAAGGATGAAGCGGCAGTGTCTTGGATCTCTAATCGCAGGGCCGCCACTGTTAAAGGGAGAGGTCCGTTACCGAAACTTGGCAAAACTCCATTCTGCAGCAACCTCGTGGATCTTTGACCACGGTGGACCAGCGAAGCCCCAAAGCCTCTGCTAGTTATATTTCAACCCATGTTTGACCAAGCAGTGTTACGTTAAACACACAGCATTTTCCCCCTATCAGCAAAATAAAGTACAGAAATATAATTTTACTTATTGATAAAAAGACTTCTTGGATGATCTCTTAGTGCAGTCAATACCACAGCTTGCCCTCTTTGTCCAAATAATTCCATGATTAACATCCAAACACAAACACACAGAGGACACAACTAAAGTTAAGAGAGTCGAAATGGCCAAACATCTATTAACGTGAGGCTGAGGCCTTCCCCGGAGCTAGCCAATTACGCTAGCTCTGATGCTTGCTCTGACGCTTGCTCTGGCGCTCATGCTACCTCTCAATCATATCTAATTATTCACAATTTCAAGCATTTCAATACACCTAAACGGAAGAGTTACAAAAATCCACCCCCTCAGAGTTGTCATGACTGTAAACTAGACCTATTAAACCTAAAATGATTTTTTTTGAACCAGGCTGTAAACATGTTTATTTTAGCTGTGAAGTTGGCATTTTTAACATGGGAGTCAATAGCTGCTTACTGGGTCAGTACGGTTGGGGCTTGGCCGCGTCAGTTTGGGCTTGTAAGGGCGTTTTTTGGTCACACTGACTTCTTAGGAATACAGAAATCTCCGAGCATTTGAGCGGCGCAAAAGACGTGTGGAAAAGTCTGTGGTGTCCTCCCTTAATAAGATAAACAAAGGCTGGCGTGAGTTGTGTTGCTTTTGGAGACTCTGAACCACATTTTGTTATTAATTTGCTCCTTGTTCTCTCACCACTGTGCATGTCCTCATAATTGCTGCACACACAAACACACACACACACACACACACACACACACACACACACACACACATACTAACACACACACACACACACACACTGCTCTCCTCCTCTGCTCTCTTGTTTTGTGACTGTCTGCCGCCGAGTGGGAGACAGGAGCTCCGTGCTTGATGTTGACTCGACATCAACCAGAATGCAAATGAATCGTGCATGCGGAAAGTCCCCGCTGGCTGATCCTACTCACCAATCGGAGGCGGTAGGTGTGAATTTCAGCAGGCCAATCAGTCCATAGTGTCACCTCAGCCCCAGCCGGACCTCCGAGGGAAGAGGTCTGAAAAAATGTCACCTGTTGCCTCAATTCCACCCACAATCACTTGTATGAACGGCGTGGTTCGGAGTATGTCAAAACTTATAATATCTAGGCATTTGGTTGGATTCCTCTTTCATTCACCACACACATCAATAAACTTCGAGAAAAAGTCAAAGCCAGACTAGCCGTTCTATTCTGCAATGAAGCTTCACTCAAGCCTCCAAATACACCCTTGTTAGGACGATTGTATTGCCAATTTTGGATTGGCGACATTATATATAGAATGGCACCAAATAAAGCCCTAAAAAAATTTGACACACTTCATCATTCAGCCATCCGTGTTGCCACTAACGCACCCTTTCATACCCATCATTGTGATCTGTATAAACTGGTGGGTTGGCCCTCACTTCACACCCGGCGCCTCCATCATTGGGTTCTCTTCATGTACAAGACAATCCTGGGAAAGACACCTCTTTATCTTTCATCTCTTCTTCATGTTACTCATAACACTTACCAAACAAGATCAAGTAACATTGTCAAGATTAACACCCCCCCCCAACATCTACCACCTTTGGACGTAATGTCTTTCGCTTTGCATCAGCACACAAGTGGAATCCATTCCAGAACACCCTTAAACTTACATCCTTGAGTCTCCAAATTCAAGCAGACCATCCACAATATAATAGTTGACTGTTGTTCCTGCTGTTAATTTCGGAAAAAAACACATGTAAGTTATTTTATTTTTTCTTTTATATTCACTTATTTTAATGTAAATGTTTGAGCTATTTTTTATATTGTATACATTGTTTGTTTTACTTATTTATGTAGCCTGTTGGCCAGGCCATGTTTGTAAATGAGAAGTGGTTTTCAAACAGTTCACCTGGATAAATAATGGTTAAATAAATAAAATAAAAAACTCAGAATGGAAAACACACATATGACCCAGATGTGAAACCAAATTCCGGTCCCAAACCGGACTGTGCAGGCCCAGATGTGTAATGGCATTTACACACTAGCATCAGCTCCTCTCCGCTCTGCCAGCCCCAGCCTGGCTGTATTCGTTTCACATTGCCTTAGGAATGCGGATGTAGTTGAGCACATGGGCGGTCTCCAAAATCAGCACGAATAATTGTCGCAAAGATATCAGTGATGTCATGAGCGTGTTTCCGAGCATGTGGGCGGGGCAAAAGTGCGAGAAGCCCGCAGTGTCTTCCTTAAACAAAGGCGTCCTGATCAGTCCTGCTTTTGGAGACTCTCTGCCTATATTATTGCATCCTGCTTTTCTGTGTGTGGCAGGCTGGCAGCACTGTGTGTGTGTGTGTGTGTGTGTGTGTGTGTGTGTGTGTGTGTGTGCGTGCGTGTGTGTGTGTGTGTGTGTGTGTGTGTGTGTGTGTGTGTGTGTGTGCGTGCCCCTCACAGCAGAGAGACAGAGAAAAACGGCTTCAGTCATAGGATCGTTAACTCCTGAGCCTCCAGAATGACAATGACGCGCATGCGGGAAGCCCCTGCTGGCTGATTCTATCCGCTAATCAGAGGCTCCCCCTAATGGTAGGCATGAATTTGAGCCGGCCAATCAGTCAGCAGTGGGTGTGTTGGACCGGTTTCGACCCAAGGCAGACCGGCTTGAGAAGAGGGATTCAAATTCAATGTAAAGCAGAGTTTTAACCTGAAGAGGCCACAATAATTGCGGTTTTTGGCAGAATATTTCTTTTTTAAATAAGATGCACTAAAATGCTACAATAAAGACTGCACATGTCTGCAGAACTATTAGACTCTCATTTATACAGTTTATCAGCAAAAAAAGTTGATTTGGGTGTGACTTGTGTTCACAAAGTTTCAGCTTTACCATTGTAGCGACATCAATCCATGGTTTTTCTCCTAAATGAACTTCAGTTACACTTTAACTTACAGGTTGTCAAGGCTGCAGACACTCTGATATCTGCCCAGAGACATGTACTTTAGTTTGGTCTACAGGTCTACGATTTCCCTGCAACTATCACAGAGACGTCACACATCAAGGTCTCGGACGCAAGACTTTCCTATCTCTTTCTCGAATAAAGTTCATCTTTCCTGACTCGTGAAAGACTTTTACAAATACAATCTGAATGCATAATCATAATGTTTGAATCATCATTATGTGAAATTTGAATCATCATTATGTGAAATTTGAATCATCATATAATATAATGAATGATGGAGAAAATGAATGTTGTTCCTGTTTTCATATCTTTAATTACACATTTAGGATTCATTCAAGTAATGCTAATCATCATCAGATAACATTCACAAATAATAGTATTGTGTTTGAATATTTAATTTGCACTCACATTAAGTTAATAAGATGCACACCACATTAAGCTGAGTCATCTTTAAGTGTCGCTGAAACGTGATGTCTGAGGTAATTTGGTAACACCCACTTGAATGTGTCAAACTTTGATTCGCCCAAATTAATAAACAATTAGTTTAGGCTGGGGAGAGGGAGGTCTGGCTTCCCTCCTTAAGCCTGGTTTATACTTGGTCCGTCTGCGTGAAACGGACGCACGCACCGCCATTTTGCGTCGGCGCAAGGGCTCTCCGACTGGCGCACGGAGGGTGACGGAGACATGCCCCAAATTTTAAACATCCGTCGAAAGTGACGGAGACCGCAAGCTTGTGATTGGTCAGGATGACGCTTCCTGTAACTTCGTCACCAGCACCGCCGTTGCTCCGTTATTAAGTAAAAAAATATTTAGCGGAAGACCCAGAATAGATTGAAGAACGCATCGTGGAAAAGACCGAAAATATGAACGTTTATTCACCCGTGACTGAAGGAGCACAAAATACGGAGCAAACGTGGATGGAAACGACGGGAAACGTGGGTTTAGAGGTGGTGACTGGATGAAGAGGTGGAGGAGAATAAAGGACAAATTAGTCCGTGTTAAAAAGTCTCTGAAATACATTAAAACAGTGTAAAAACATGAGTAAATACACTATCGTGAACCGGATACATGAGTGTCATGGTGGCAGGATATCACAGAATAGCGCTACGCCCTCTGTTGTCCTGGCGGGGAATTGCTTTGCAGCACTCCGCTGCCTGAACAGAAGTTCGAATGTGAAAACCTTTCAGACGCTCCGTGTGCGTCTCTCCGTTGCGGAGCTCACAGAGAGTATAAACCAGGCTTTAGGCTGCTGCCCCCGTGACCCGACTCCGGATAAGCGACAGAAAATGGATGGATGGATAGTTTGATAAAACCTCCAGCCGGCCAGTACACTTCAGTTCCTGAAGGAGTTCCTGAAAGAGTTCCTGAAACAAACCAAGTTCTGACTAGGTCCACTCCTCTCAAAGGGTGAACCTAAGATAACAAGCTATGCTTCTTTGGTTTGGCCAGCCAGGGAAAAGCAAAGCTTAATAATTAATAATATAATGAACCATCCTCTTCTTTTTGATTGAGATCGACTAATTTTGTGAACTGCCTCTAAGCTAAACCAAATTCACCAGACGACGCAGTCACCTGGAAGTCACCCAGATCATCGGTTCGTATCTGGGCCCGCTACAGCTCGGTACCTCAGAGGCCTCCTCTCTGACACTCGTCAGCATCGACCTCTATGACCCTTGAGTCACCGGGAGCTTCCGCACACAGGTGAAGTAGCCCTGCACGCTGGTGTCAAATGGTCCTTATTAATTTGATAACTTATTAAACCATACAAATTTGATTTAACCCAGACATCATCTAAGACACTTATATGCTGATTAGGCAACCTCATCTAGCTAGCACTACATCACCTCATTAATTGTCTCAAGATCTTGAATAACCATCATTCATTGCAATTTGTCCTTTGTCATCATTGATTGAGAAATATAGTATTAAATTTATTTTTATAACTATTTTCTTGACTCTGTCTGAATTATTCTGAAGTGTGCGGATTACTTACAGAATAAAAGAATCTAAAGAAATGTTAAATTAACATTTAAAGATCATTAAGATTAATAATTCATATTTATATGGAATATTACATCTTATTGATCCTCCTTTAAATATTAAAGTTAAATCCCAAGTATTCATCACACACTGGTGAAATTACATCTCCGCATTTGACCCATCCCTGTGGTGGGGAGCGGTGAGCTGCAGCTGTGGCCGCGCTCGGGAACTATTTGGTGGTTTAACCCCCCAATCCAACCCCTTAATGCTGAGTGTCAAGCGAGGAGGCATTGGGTCCCATTTTTTCAAAGTCTTTGGTATGACCCGACTGGGAATCGAACCCTGATCTCCCAGTCCTGAGGCGGACACTCAAACCACTAGGCCACCAGAGCTGGTAAATATGTGGCACTAGCCCACGCTACCCCATTAACTGGAGATCCTGAATGCACCAGCATCCCATAATAATAATGTCCAGTAAAAGAGATAGACTTACAGTCTCATGGACGCATAAACGCTGAAAACTTGTGTCCCATGAAAAGAAAGTGTTCAAGTGTTGAAGAACAAGTTGTTATCGCTCGCTAGCTGCTGCCTGCAGACTGGTAATGACTGAGGAGAGGACGGAGCAACAATGAGTCATTTGGCTCAGAGGAGCCTCGTCATACCCGATCAAGGACGGCTCGATTATTATGGGATGCTGGTGTGTTCAGGATCTCCAATTAATGGCAAAACTGAAACCTTGTGAACAGCCACCCCCAACTTTGGGAACAAAGTTGTACAGTCAGTTGGGAATGTCGAGTTTAGCGATGGGTCTTGTGTATGCTTTCTCTTTGACTCATATCTGGGCTGTCCTTATCCTGCCATCAGATCTGGGGAATACAGTCGAGACGGTGTCAAACACAGAGCACATGGGAGTTGCTGATCAACAATGAGAACCATATCCCCAACTGAGTGGTCCCCACGGTTCTGCTGCCACTTTGAATGGACCTGGAGAGAAGGTAAGTAATTCCTGATGAAATGGATCCAGAACTGATCAGCCAAATCTTGACAGTGTTTCCATCTGTGGTGACTGAGAAGCTCTGTCTGAGAGTAGACAACTTGAGGCGTGGAAGGGTCCAGCCGCCCCATCAGCAGCATATTAGGGGTGATTGAATCTGGATCTGCAACATCCACCAAAGTGTAGCCAAGAGGCTTCATGTTGATGATGCTCTCCACCTCAATCAGTATGGTTCTCAAAACCTCCTCTGTAATGGATTGAACCCCCAAGATGGTGTGTAGAGCTGACTTGATGGAGCGAATTTCACGCTCCCATGAACCCCCGAAATGGGGTGCACCAGGTGGGATAAATCGGAAATGAATTTGCTGGCTGGCGATTTGGAACTGTAGATCAGGGGCAAGTGGGTTGAAGGCGTCTTGCAGTTCTGAGAAGCCACCTTTGAAGTTCGTCCTTTGATCAGATAATAGCTCATGGGGCTTCCTTTGCCAGGCGATAAAGCAGTGGAGGCTCATCAGGAAGGAGTCAGTATTCATACTGGTCAGCAGATGCAAGTATACAGCATGTGTTGTCAGGCACTTGAATATTATGCCCCAGCGCTTCTCATTACGCTTCACGATTTTGATCAAAAAAGGCCCAATGCTGGTCGATGTAACCTTAGACTGGAAGGTGGGAGGTCAGCCATTTTTGGAATAACTGGTTGACTGCACCACTTGTGGCATTCAGGACAGTGGTGCTGATGCTTGCAAACAGCTTCCCTGCCTCACAGGATCCAGAATCTTTGTTGCAGCTCAGCAAACACTCTTTTGTGTCCTGGATGAGCTAGTTTGATATCATAGTCAGTGATGATGAGCTTTGTGATTGGATGATGAGGATCGAGCACAATAGGGTGTAAGATGTCTTGCTTGAGCGAATCACACCGTCTCAGTCTACCTCCAACACGTATCAGCTGAGTCTCTGCATCATATTCTGGGGCCAAAGTGAGGAGCCTGCTATTGGAAGAGATCAGACTTTGTGATGAAAGGGGGGAAATTTCCTCTGGGAAACAGTCTCTTTGAACTTGTCTGAGGAGGGACAGTTCTGTTTACCTGAAATCTTCAGCTGTGGGATTGGGGTCGGCAGCCGCCCCGTGAATAGGTCAGACTGATGCCTCCAGTAGCTGTTTGAATGTGTTAAACTGGCTTGGGTCAGGCAGAAGTGGTTTAGGGGGAATAGATACAAGGCCACAGAACTGGACTTTACAGAGGTCAGTTGAGTTTTCGGCTGAAGAGATGACTTGACAGGAAGACCACGTTGCCTTGGAATGTTTTAGAAACTCTGGTCTGTGGCTCCAACGGTTCTGGCTGATGATCTGTTGAAGGGTTAGTCCACGTGTTATGTCATCGGCTGGGTTATCCTTGGAGTGAAAATAGCGCCAGATACGGTGTTCAGTCAGCTCCTGTATATCAGCAACTCTACCACCAACAAACATTTTATAGCGGCAAGATGGAGATGGCAACCAGTTCAGTACGGTCCTAGAGTCAGTCCAGTATGTGATAGATGAGATGGGTACAGTGAGTTCTCTTTTTAGGACTGAGCTGAGCTGGGCTCCGGTGTGGGCAGCACAAAGTTCCAGTCTTGGAATGGACTGTTGGCGAACTGGGGCAACACGAGACCTTGCAGCAAGGAAAGCTACTTGAACCTCATCTTTTTTGTTGTCAGTGCGGAGATAGGCTACTGACCCATATGCCCTCTCTGATGCATCGGAAAAGATGTGGATACTGTAAGTTGCAGCTGAGAGGTCTGTGTCTGGATGGACGTAACAACGTGGAAGGGAGATATCAGGGAGTATATAGAGCTCCCTTTCCCAATCTTGCCATTGTTGAAGAAGGTCCTCTGGAAGATGAGGGTCATCCCAGTCGCATTTCTCCCCCCAGAGTTGTTGCACCAAGATCTTGGCTCGAGTAGTGTAGGGAATAAGCAATCCCAGAGGGTCGTACTAGCTAAGACCCGATAGATATTTCGCATTGTGGGTCGAGGTTGCTCTGTGTGATGGAAACATTAAGTGATGGTGTCTGATCTACAGTGCCAATACAATCTCAGAGCTCATTCTGGTGGGTCTGCTCAACCCGTAGACAACCACAGATCTTGACTTTCAGATGTCAACTCCGGAGGCATATGACGGAAAATGTCTGGGATGTTGGTGGCCCACTGCCGCAGCTCAAATCCACCGGAATGGAGTAAGTCTTGTAGCTTAGTGACAAGCTGTTTAGCTTCTGACTTGGATGGGAAACTCTGAAGTAGGTTGTCCACATAGAAACAGTTCTCTATTGAGTGTCGAGTGTCCTCTGAAAGGGTGCTGTGATCAATGACGTGTTTTTGAAGGGCAAAGATTGCACAGCAGGGACTACAAGTGATGTCGAAGGGGAGTACCTGCCACTGGTAGATGTCCGGAGGTCTACTGCAAACTGAGAGCAATCTAAAAAATATGAATTTGATTCACTACGTAAAACAAAGGAAGGATTTCTCTGGAAAAGAATCGAGTATGATTTTGATTTATTTAAAAGCAACTTAAGCTACTCTCACAACTCCTTGTTGTTTAAGCCTGGGACACACAGGAGACGGACGCGCTGCGCCACGGAAGCGCCGCAGTTAAATGGTCACACAGGAAGCGCCGCGCCGCTGAACCAAAGACTGTAGCGCTGAACGCTTCTTGGAAAGTCACGTGATAGTCACAGCATCTTGAGAACAGGAACAGCCGCTCCGCGGCGCGCCGCGGCGCTTGAGATAGAACTGGCGCCTATCTTCAGCGCCTCTGCGCGGACCGGCGCTTCTGGGACGCGCCGCTGCGCTCCCCGTGTAGCCACTCTCATGGCTTCTAATGGCTTCTATTTAAAATGACGGCGCGGGCGTGACGCGGCGCGGCTGTCTCCTGTGTGTCTGTCTCTNCCCCTCTGCTCTGGGACAGTTGTGAAGCAGAACTCCGGTGCTCCTCTTGGGGTCGGAGTGACCCCTGCCAGACTAATGTGCCTATTTTGCCAAATATAATGGTCTTTGGAATGCCCCTTGGTACGCACACACAGAAATAAAAATTAAAATAAAGAAAATCTCACTCCAAGACTGTGCAAAAGTTAGCAGCCCTGAGCCCATTGACAGTACATATACTGGACACAGCCTGCCCATTTTGCTATTAATATACAAAATGCCCCAAAATGGGAGGTTCCCACCACCTCCGTTTTGGCCGTGTCACGCCTCGTCATGCCCAGACAATTCATAAATGGAAAAAGAGGTGGAGCTGAGGGTGGAGCAGTGAGGGTGGGCGTAACAAACCATTGTAGCTACTAGCTAAACTGAGCTAACCCCGAAGCTAAGACGGAGCTCTGGGGCTGATCCGCACAGCTGCCTGACTTCTGTGTGAAGCTGTAGTAGTGCTGGTCGCCTGTGGAGCTCTAATATAGACTGTAAAAATTTAAACAGAGCCTCAGACCGCTGCGATCGAAGCTGGGCACCCTGGCTGCTTATGTGAGCTCACGCTCTGCTCCGCCACGGGGGAGATCAGCAGGACATTAGCTACATGCTAACCTGAAGCTAGTGGCATTTTTTAGGCGCTTTTATCAAGAGAAAAGCGGTTGAGCGACTACAAAATAAAGCAACATCAGCTCAAAGTGCTGCGGTGTTTCTGCAGTCTCCCTCAAAGAGCTTCAAAGGCAACCAGCACAACTAGCCTTGCATGGAAGCCAGGCAGCCACGTGTCCCAGCTCCCTCAGGAGAAGGGAGCAGCTGTTCCCGGCCGAGAGACAGGAGAGTCCGGGCCCGCCTCGCTGGGCTGCCTCTACTAGGATGAAGCGGCAGTGTTGTGGATCTCTAATCGCAGGGCCGCCGCTGTTAAAGGGAGAGGCCCATTACAGAAACTCGGCAAAACTCCATTCTGCAGCAGCAACCTCGTGGATCTTTGACCACAGTGGACCAGCAAAGCCTCAAAGCCTCTGCTAGTTATATTTCAACCCATGTTTGACCAAGCAGTGTTACATTAAACACACAGCATTTTCCCCCTTCAGCAAAATAAAGTACAGAAATATAATTTTACTTATTGATAAAAAGCAGAGACTTCTTGGATGATCTCTTAGTGCAGTCAATACCACAGCTTGTCCTCTTTGTCCAAATAATTCCATGATTAACATCCAAACACCTGTTGCCTCAATTCCACCCACAATCACTTGTATGAACGGCGTGGTTCTGGAGTATGTCAAAACTTATAATATCTAGGCATTTGGTTGGATTCCTCTCTTTCATTCACCACACACATCAATAAACTTCGAGAGAAAGTCAAAGCCAGACTAGCCGTTCTATTCTGCAATGAAGCTTCTTTCACTCAAGCCTCCAAATGCACCCTTGTTAAGACGACTGTATTGCCAATTTTGGATTGGCAACATTATATATATAGAATGGCACCAAATAAAGCCCTAAAAAAATTTGACACACTTCATCATTCAGCCATCCATGTTGCCACTAACGCACTGTTACACACCAGGCTGTCTAGGGGGCAACAATGATGGACACATGGTCGAGTGCAAAAATAATTGAAACAATTTATTTACAAATGGAACTGAACATACACAAAATAAATAAACCAAACCGGTGGCAAAACGACAATCGTAACAACTTGTACTTCGTCTCTGCTAACTACAATTACTTTATTATAGAGACCTGCACGAAATCCCAAAAGGTCTCTGGTACTGAACCTTACTCCCTTGTTGGAAAGGCTTCAGCACCTTCCTACGAGTTTTCCCTTAAGACCACAGTCTTCTCTGAGAAGGGAATCTAAACAAAACAGAGACAAGTTGTTACTTAAATCAACGACAAATCAAACAAAATCTGAAACGAAAATGCCACCGGGGAAACAACAGTGCAGAGTATCTTTCTGCCCTGCTGCTCCCCT
>SSNS01000735.1:8326-20218 GCA_006937985.1 Aphyosemion australe | reverse complement strand
TACCACCTTTGGACGTAATGTCTTTCGCTTTGCATCAGCACACTACTGGAATATATTCCAGAACACCGTAAACTTACATCCTGGAGTCTCCAAATTCAAGCAGACCATCCACAATATAATAGTTGACTGTTGTTCCTGCTGTTAATCCGGAAAAAAACACATGTAAGTTATTTTATTTTTCTTTTATATTCACTTCTTTTAATGTAAATGTTTGAGCTATTTTTTTATATTGTATACATTGTTTGTTTTACTTATTTATGTACCGTGTTGGCCAGGTCATGTTTGTAAATGAGAAGTGGTTTTCAAACAGTTCACCTGGATAAATAATGGTTAAATAAATAAAAAAAAAACTCAGAATGGAAAACACACATATGACCCAGATGTGAAACCAAATTCCGGTCCCAAACTGGACTGTGCTGGCCCAGATGTGTAATGGCATTTACACACTAGCATCAGCTCCTCTCCGCTCTGCCAGCCCCAGCCTGGCTGTATTTGTTCCACATTGCCTTAGGAATGCGGACGTAGTTGAGCACATGGGCGGTCTCCAAAATCAGCGCGAAAAATTGTCGCAAAGATATCAGTGATGTCATGAGCGTGTTTCCGAGCATGTGGGCGGGGCATCCTCTTCTTTTTCATTGAGATCAACTATTTTTGTGAAATGCCTCTAAGCTAAACCAAATTCACCAGACGACGCAGTCACCTGGATGTCACCCAGATCATCAGTTCGTATCCGGGCCCGCTACAGCTCGGTACCTCAGAGGCCTCCTCTCTGACACTCGTCAGCATCGACCTCTATGACCCTTGAGTCACCGGGAGCTTCCGCACACAGGTGAAGTAGCCCTGCACACTGGTGTCAAATGGTCCTTATTAATTTGATAACTTATTAAATTATCCAAATTTGATTTACCCCAGACATCATAGGATCTAAGACACTTAATGCTGATTAGACAACCTCATCTAGCTTGCACTACATCACCTCATTAATTGTCTCAATATCTTGAATAACCATCATTCATTGCAATTTGTCCTTTGTCATTATTGATTGAGAAATATAGTATTAAATTTATTTTTATAACTATTTTCTTGACTCTGAATTATTCTGAAGTGTGCGGATTACTTACAGAATAAAATAATCTAAAGAAATGTTAAATTAACATTTAAAGATCATTAAGATTAATAATTCATATTTATATAGAATATTACATCTTATTGATCCTCCTTTAAATATGTGGCACTAGCCCACGCTACACCATTAACTGGAGATCCTGAATGCACCAGCATCCCATAATAATATTGTCCAGTAAAAGAGATAGACTTACAGTCTCATGGACGCATAAACGCTGAAAACTTGTGTCCCATGAAAAGAAAGTGTTCAAGTGTTGAAGAACAAGTTGTTATCGCTCGCTAGCTTCTGCCTGCAGACTGGTAATGACTGAGGAGAGGACGGAGCAACAATGAGTCATTTGGCTCAGAGGAGCCTCGTCATACCCGATTAAGGACGGCTCGATTATTATGGGATGCTGGTGTGTTCAGGATCTCCAATTAATGGCAAAACTGAAACCTTGTGAACAGCCAACCCCAACTTTGGGAACAAAGTTGAACAGTCAGTTGGGAATATCTCGCTGACGAGTTTAGCTATGGGCCTTGTGTATGCTTTCTCTTTGACTCATATCTGGGCTGTCCTTATCCTGCCATCAAATCTGGGGAATACAGTCGAGACGTTGTCAAACACAGAGCACATGGAAGTTGCTGATCAACGATGAGAACCATATCCCCAACTGAGTGGTCCTCACGGTTCTGCTGCCACTTTGAACGGACCTGGAGAGAAGGTAAGTAATTCCTGATGAAATGGATCCAGAACTGATCAGCCAAATCTTGACAGTGTTTCCATCTGTGGCGAGTGGCGACTGAGAAGCTCTGTCTGAGAGTAGACAACTTGAGGCGTGGAAGGGTCTAGCCGCCCCATCAGCAGCATATTAGGGGTGATTGAATCTGGATCTGCAACATCCACCAAAGTGTAGCCAAGAGGCTTCATGTTGATGATGCTCTCCACCTCAATCAGTATGGTTCTCAAGACCTCCTTTGTAATGGACTGAACCCCCAAGATGGTGTGTAGAGCTGACTTGATGGAGCGAATTTCACGCTCCCATGAACCCCCAAAATGGGGTGCAGCAGGTGGGATAAATCGGAAATGAATTTGCTGGCTGGCGAGTTGGAACTGTAGATCAGGGGCAAGTGGGTTGAAGGCGTCTTGCAGTTCTGAGAAGCCACCTTTGAAGTTCGTCCTTTGATCAGATAATAGCTCATGGGGCTTCCCTTGCCAGGCGATAAAGCAGTGGAGGCTCATCAGGAAGGAGTCAGTATTCATACTGGTCAGCAGATGCAAGTATACAGCATGTGTTGTCAGGCACTTGAATATTATGCCCCAGCGCTTCTCATTACGCCTCACGATTTTGATCAAAAAAGGCCCAAAACAGTCCATTCCCATTGAGTGGAATGCTGGTCGATGTAACCTTAGACTGGAAGGTGGGAGGTCAGCCATTTTTGGAATAACTGGTTGACTGCACCACTTGTGGCATTCAGGACAGTGGTGCTGATGCTTGCAAACAGCTTCCCTACCTCACAGGATCCAGAATCTTCTTTGCAGCTCAGCAAACACTCTTTTGTGTCCTGGATGAGCTAGTTTGATATCATAGTCAGTGATGATGAGCTTTGTGATTGGGTGATGAGGATCGAGCACAATAGGGTGTAAGATGTCTTGCTTGAGCGAATCACACCGTCTCAGTCTACCTCCAACACGTATCAGCTGAGTCTCTGCATCATATTCTGGGGCCAAAGTGAGGAGCCTGCTATTGGAAGAGATCAGACTTTGTGATGAAAGGGGGGAAATTTCCTCTGGGAAACAGTCTCTTTGAACATGTCTGAGGAGGGACAGTTCTGTTTACCTGAAATCTTCAGCTGTGGGATTGGGGTCGGCAGCCGCCCCGTGAATAGGTCAGACTGATGCCTCCAGTAGCTGTTTGAATGTGTTAAACTGGCTTGGGTCAGGCAGAAGTGGTTTAGGGGGAATAGATACAAGGCCACAGAACTGGACTTTACGGAGGTCAGTTGAGTTTTCGGCTGAAGAGATGACTGGACAGGAAGACCACGTTGCCTTGGAATGTTTTAGAAACTCTGGTCTGTGGCTCCAACGGTTCTGGCTGATGATCTGTTGAAGGGTTAGTCCACGTGTTATGTCATCGGCTGGGTTATCTTTGGAGTGAAAATAGCGCCAGATACGGTGTTCAGTCAGCTCCTGTATATCAGCAACTCTACCACCAACAAACATTTTGTAGCGGCAAGATGGAGATGGCAACCAGTTCAGTACGGTCCTAGAGTCAGTCCAGTATGTGATAGATGAGATGGGTACAGTGAGTTCTCTTTTTAGGACTGAGCTGAGCTGGGCTCCGGTGTGGGCAGCACAAAGTTCCAGTCTTGGTATGGACTGTTGGCGAACTGGGGCAACACGAGACCTTGCAGCAAGGAAAGCTACTTGAACCTCATCTTTATTGTTGTCAGTGCGGAGATAGGCTACTGACCCATATGCCCTCTCTGATGCATCGGAAAAGATGTGGATACTGTAAGTTGCAGCTNGAGAGGTCTGTGTCTGGATGGACGTAACAACGTGGAAGGGAGATATCAGGGAGTATATAGAGCTCCCTTTCCCAATCTTGCCATTGTTGAAGAAGGTCCTCTGGAAGATGAGGGTCATCCCAGTCGCATTTCTCCCCCCAGAGTTGTTGCACCAAGATCTTGGCTCGAGTAGTGTAGGGAATAAGCAATCCCAGAGGGTCGTACTAGCTAAGACCCGATAGATATTTCGCATTGTGGGTCGAGGTTGCTCTGTGTGATGGAAACATTAAGTGATGGTGTCTGATCTACAGTGCCAATACAATCTCAGAGCTCATTCTGGTGGGTCTGCTCAACCCGTAGACAACCACAGATCTTGACTTTCAGATGTCAACTCCGGAGGCATATGACGGAAAATGTCTGGGATGTTGGTGGCCCACTGCCGCAGCTCAAATCCACCGGAATGGAGTAAGTCTTGTAGCTTAGTGACAAGCTGTTTAGCTTCTGACTTGGATGGGAAACTCTGAAGTAGGTTGTCCACATAGAAACAGTTCTCTATTGAGTGTCGAGTGTCCTCTGAAAGGGTGCTGTGATCAATGACGTGTTTTTGAAGGGCAAAGATTGCACAGCAGGGACTACAAGTGATGTCGAAGGGGAGTACCTGCCACTGGTAGATGTCCGGAGGTCTACTGCAAACTGAGAGCAATCTAAAAAATATGAATTTGATTCACTACGTAAAACAAAGGAAGGATTTCTCTGGAAAAGAATCGAGTATGATTTTGATTTATTTAAAAGCAACTTAAGCTACTCTCACAACTCCTTGTTGTTTAAGCCTGGGACACACAGGAGACGGACGCGCTGCGCCACGGAAGCGCCGCAGTTAAATGGTCACACAGGAAGCGCCGCGCCGCTGAACCAAAGACTGTAGCGCTGAACGCTTCTTGGAAAGTCACGTGATAGTCACAGCATCTTGAGAACAGGAACAGCCGCTCCGCGGCGCGCCGCGGCGCTTGAGATAGAACTGGCGCCTATCTTCAGCGCCTCTGCGCGGACCGGCGCTTCTGGGACGCGCCGCTGCGCTCCCCGTGTAGCCACTCTCATGGCTTCTAATGGCTTCTATTTAAAATGACGGCGCGGGCGTGACGCGGCGCGGCTGTCTCCTGTGTGTCCCAGGCTTTAGACTGTCCATTATAAGAAACAATTTGTGAACAGTTATGAAAAAATTAATAATTAAACCAAAGAATCATGGCCTAGATAAGCCAAATGAATACAATTTGTCTAAGAGCAAGTAGTGGTCAACCAGATCAAAAGCATAGTCATGTCAAGGAAAATAGCACCTGTGGCTAGATTATTGTCAAAAGCAGACAATATCTTCCAAGGCACCAGTCATAATTGAAATTGACTGATAAACTGATACAATTGCATATTCACCAAGTTTAGTAAGAAGAGATTAACCCAATGTTCTAAACTAATATAAGCCAGGTAAATATGACAAAAGTAAGCATGAAAATTAGTCTACTACTCAACTTGATGAAAGGAAACATGACAAAGCAGAGTCCTTAAAACAATATTAAACAGCAAAGTTAGGATAAAATAAATACAAAGAAGAAAAAAAGTGCTAAATTAAAGTTTGACGTACTTCGGTAAAGTTGCGCTTCAATAACTTATGACCAGAACGCTATTACCGAAGTGTTAGTCAGTAGGCAATTCCCTAACTATCACATTGTGTCGTTTGTCACATGAAAACAGCTTAATAAAACTTCTAAAATGCACCCTTGGTTCTCAGTGGCCCCCACTGGCCCTCATTTTAAAAACATGTAAAGGCTGCTTTGCAAGTTTTCCCATGCCACATTTTATTTAAAATATAGTTATGTAACAGTGTTCTTCCTATTTGTAAATTTCTAAAGATACTTGCAGTCAGGAGCGTTCAGAGGAGCCAACATCTCCAACTGTGGAGATAATTCTAGCAGCTGGGGGCGCAGTTTCCGCGCCCGCGGACCCACCCTGCTGGAACCTCAGCTGGACAGAGCCTGCCGGAGTGGAGCTCTGAAGAGGGAGGAAGCGGCTCTCCGAGCGGAAGATGGCGTTTGCATGGAAGCTGCAGAGGAATCATCGGAGCTGATACAGGGAGGGAGGAAAGGAAAGATACACACAGAAAACCCTGCAAAGAACAAATCTGAAAACAACGGTACCAACCGAGCCTCTACTGCTATTCAGTGTAATTGTCAACATTTCAGGGAGGAACACTGTCAGATCAGGGCAACACTCAGACGTACACACGAGCGAACATTAGATCATAGAGAAGGAAGGACTACAGCTAGCTCCTTAGCTTCTAAGATGCTACGCTAGCTGCTGTTAGCTGTGGGCTTGAGGATGTTACATCGACAAGACTACAACGACATAATATATATCTTTCATTTGTCAGTTCGAATGTACTAAAGGGGAGATTTTAATCTAAAGTGGTAAGTCGTTCGGTAAAGATAGAATTCTGTTTGCTGCCGTTAGCATGGACGTGGGTAGGCTAGTGTTAGCTAATGCTAATACTCTCTGAGAAGCGTTCAATTTGTAAACGTGAACGAAACGACTTTAAATAATTCTCGTGTGACATTTTGAACAAATATAACAGGTTTTTAGTGCTCTGCTGTTTTAGGTGGTTTCACAAAACATTTAGCATAATCAACCCAGTGGTTCATTTTGTTATGTGATTGGTAAAAGTGGCTAGCTAGACAAGGCTAATGTTATAACTGGGATGTGCTTAGTGGAAAGGCCAGCTACTCGGTCTAAAGAAAGAACACTTCAATTTCAAACAGTGGCTTGATTATTTATTCTGTGGGCTAAAATGTCACTAAATGTTGATTACAACCTTGCACTATCATTATCAGCAGCTCTTTCTGTTTTATGTAAGGTTTCATCCTCTTGTAGATTCAGATGAAAGAGGCAAACACAGTAAGTGGTGGGCAAGTCATGGATAAACAAGTGTAAAACTAAATGTTCAATATGTAACACATTTGGATGTAGCTCAAGCCAAACTCACTCGTTAACTCTGCTCAAAACACATGTCTCAACAGACAATAATGTCCCTATCCCCTGACAATGAAGATGGATACTTTGTTGCTATGGATACAGAGGATGACGGTACAGAGACTGCTGGGATAACAGAAGAAGAGGAGGCAACGATGGGGTCCTGTAGACAAGAAGGGAATGTGGACAGCTGTGCCAAAGATAAAGGGAGAACAATGGTTGAGTTGCCAGAGGAAGTTCTAGAATATATTTTATCCTTCCTCTCACCTTACCAGGAGCACAAGACCGCTGCGTTAGTGTGTAAGCAGTGGTATCGTCTCATTAAAGGTAGGACCATCTTATTTGCTTTATCTCATCGAAAACTAAATCTGATGTTGGCCATGTTCGTACCACCGTCTGTGGATCTGTTGTTGTTTTCTCTGATTCAGGTGTGGCTTATCAGTGTTACCACGGTTTCTTGAGAGCTGTTCAAGAGGGAAATATCCAGTGGGAGAGTCGGACATACCCATATCCTGGAACCCCGATCACTCAGCGCTTTTCACACAGTCAGTACATGCTGATTTGCATCACACAGTAAAACACACCAAACCTTTGTGACATCTGGATTTCTTTAAATTGCAAATAACCTGCATTTATATTGTACTTTTCTAGTGTGTGACGACTAGTGGGACTTTAACTTAAACTTTTACATTGCAAAGTGTCATAACTATTAAAGACGGGTTCACTGAGAAACCCTTTTTTACTCATTATTTTAGAAAATGATCAGTCATTCTGAGTTTAACATGCAACATCTATTACATGTTCACCATATCAAGAGGATGAGCCAGGAAATAACATTTATTAAGGTTAAATGACTTTTCCCTTTTTAAAAAGAATCTTGGAAGCTAAAGTTTAGCTGAACATAACGGCATAGATGACAAACAACTTTTGCAACTCTGCTGTCAACGTGCACAACACTATTATGTTTACAGCTGATCTATGCACGTCTTTTTGTTGTTTTGGGGGATTGTTGCAGGTGCGTGTTATTATGACTCGAACCAATCCATGTATGTGTTTGGGGGTTGCACTCAGAGTAGCTGCAACGCTGCCTTCAATGATCTATGGAGACTTGACCTCAACAGCAAGGAGTGGATCCGCCCTTTAGCCTCAGGTGAGAAACGTTACGGGAACTCTGAGCTTTGCTTGAGTGGAACCTGTGACAAGAAGTATTAAATTTGAGTTCTTTATTTTGAAAATTATTTTCCAGGCTCCTATCCTTCTCCTAAAGCTGGAGCAACTCTAGTGATGCACAAAGATCTGTTAGTTTTGTTTGGGGGATGGACGCGGCCCAGCCCTTATCCTCTGCACCAGCCAGAGAGATTTTTTGATGAGATCCACACATATTCACCATCAAAGAACTGGTGAGCTGGACTTCAGTGGTTCAGAGGCTGTATTTTAAATTGAAGTTTGTGTCATCATTTACTTTTTTTCCCTACTTTTTCAGGTGGAATTGCATAGTAACGACAAATGGACCTCCACCTATGGCTGGACACTCGTCGTCTGTTATTGGAAACACCATGGTGGTGTTCGGTGGATCGTTAGGAGCTCGTCAAATGTATGATCCTTTTTTTTAAAGGAATAATGTGTTAAATAAGAAACAGGATGCTTTTAAAGCTAAAAGCGCATCTATTTTTGCGCATTACATGGCAAATAAAGGTTTTTTCTGTTAAATTTAAATGAATCTATTAATAATTGAAAGGGAATTGTGACTGAATTCAGCTTTACAATCTGTTGCTAGGATGGTATTAAACTGTTTTTACATGCAAATTCACATTTTTAATATAAAAGCAAAACTACATCCTGACTTGATCACAGAGCAGGAGATTCACACAGCTGTTATTTCCAGTGAACACTCTCAGGATTATTTGTCTTGAGGGAAGGGAGATGACTCAGGACATTCTTTATAAAGTCCCACTAATGCTGACCTTTTCTGTTTCACAGTTTGTGTGTGAAATTAGCTTCAGTGCTGTGATTCATGTTCTTTTGTTGTGATTGTCTGATCAGGAGTAACGAAGTCTGGGTTCTGGATCTGGAGCAGTGGGCCTGGTCCAAGCCTCCAATATCGGGTCCGTCACCCCACCCGCGAGGAGGCCAGTCACAAGTAAGTTTTAGCTTTTATCTAAGATTGAATTCATTTTTTTAGATAAAATGATACTGATGAAATGTTTCTTTACCAGATTGTTATTGATGAGAAGACGTTGCTCATCCTGGGAGGCTGTGGTGGCCCTAATGCTGTACGTTTGTTTTCATTTGTTTTTGAAACATCGTTTTTGGATCTAACCTCTTGTCTTTTAGGGGTATTGGATTGAATTTTGTGGAACCTCAGAAAGGACCACTGTTTTGATTTGTTTGTGTTTTTGATATGGAAGCTGCTTAAGGATGCGTGGCTCCTCCACATGGAAACCCCAGCATGGAGGTGGCAGCAGCTGCAGGTGGAGAACGAGGAACATGGAGCTCCTGAGTTGTGGTGTCACCCAGCTTGTAGGGTAAGTTTTAGACTGTTTTTTTTTCTGCTCTGTGTTTTTTTTTTTGTTTAATTTCATCTCTAATGTGTTGTTTTCTGAATCTGTCCCTTTGACCCAAGGTGGGCCAGTGTGTGGTGGTTTTCTCCCAGGCTCCATCTGGCCGCGCACCGCTCAGCCCCAGTCTTAATTCTCGACCTTCTCCGATAAGTGCCACACCGGCCCCTCTGGGCCCTGAGCCACCCTCCCTGCGCTCTCAGTCTCCTATTCGAAGTGGGGCTGCTGGTGTTGTCCTGGGAGCCGCTGAAGAGGCCCCATGTGTAAACGGCAGATGGGGTACCCTGAGACCTCGACCCTCCGCAAGAGGAAGTGCCAGAGACGGGAGCCCATCCTCGTCCCAGCAGCCATCTCCTTCACAGGGCCCGGACAGCCCTCCCCTCCCTCCACTTCCCCCTCTGATAAACGGATCCTCCCCATCTCCTCGGACCAGCCCGGCCCAGGGGGGCTCTCCTCCCTCTCGTCCTCACTTGCCTGGCTCCACAGACTACGGTTGGGAGTCTCCCCCCTCTGCTGCTCATCACCCTGAGGTTCCAAGCACCAATGGCCTGCACACACCTCCTTCAGTCTCCCCACTCACACCCCCCGGAGCGGTGTCTCCTGCTGCTTTAAGACGAGGGCTGGAGGCAGTGAAAAACAAATCTTCCTCATCTTTACCTTCGTCATCGTCTTCCTTTCACACACAGGGGGCTTCTCCTGTAGGAGGCAGCAGTGGAGGGGGCGGAACTGGTCCTTCTGGAACCCCTCCCTCCTCGTCCTCCAGCCCCCCACAAGCTGCTGTAGCTGACGGACATGCTATCCCACCTATAGCACGGCGCCTGGGTCATCACCCACCTCAGAGCCTGAATGTAGGAAAGCCCCTGTACCATTCTCTCAATTGCAAGCCCATGCAGATGTACGTGTTGGACGTGTCGCAGGCCAAATCCAAAGGGGTCGTGTCCTGGAAGGTCTATGGCAACGGGACTCCTGCTGCCGTTACGGGACCACCAGAAACGAGCCTTCACACTGTGGTACAAGGCAGGGGTGAGCTCATCATTTTTGGGGGGCTCATGGACAAAAAACAAAATGCAAAGTACTACCCTAAAACCAACGCCTTGTACTTTGTACGCGCTAAAAGGTAATGCATCTTCAGGTAGGATTTAGAAGAGAGATGCTCCATCCTGTGATCAAACAAGGGAACTGACACACAAGGCCTTTTATCCTGAAGGAAGGATTATGAAATATAATTGTTGCTAGATGTTTCACTTTAGAAATTCACTATTGTCCCTTCTGCCTACTGCAAGCATTCAGAAAGAAAACACTTTAAGGACACTTTGATAAAATGTGCTTGATTGAGAATTTTTGTGTGCAAGTATGCTTGTTGCTAGTCAATCAAGGGAACTGGACTTTGGTCTTTTGTGGTTGTTTCTCCAAAAGGTGAAGAACCAGACAATAACAATTCTTTTTTTTGTGAGTGTGATCCCCTCTGAACTCTTTAAAAGAGAAACTGGAAGAGCAAATTGGTTAACGACTACTTTGCTTTTTCTATCACTCTTTAAGCCTGCAATGTTTACATTGAAGACAGTTTGAGTGTGTGTGTGTGTGTGTGCACGGCGGTGGATAAAAGTTGTTAACTAGTGTGTATCGAGGGCCACGGGGGCTGAGAGATGTGGTACTGTACTATAAGCAGCTGAACAATAAAGGCCTCCATGTCTGTTCTGTCACAGTGATGTTCTTTTTTGTTTGGGGAAAATATTAACGTTTATTTGTTTAAAGGTACAATATGTAAGAATTCTACAGTGAAATAATCACAAAACAGTTTAATGTCTTGGCCATATTGGAAGAAAGGTTACATTAAAACAGATTTCCTTCTCAGCTGGCTGGGGGTTTGTCAGTTTTTCTCCTTTAAAAGAGGGACATATTCATTGTTTACAGTTTGTCCCTGAGCATTGTAATTCAACTTTGCCCAGCAAAGAGCAGCAGCGTTGTAGAAAGAATGTTAGCCAGTAACAGGAGTGACCGAGAAAATATTTCTTGTACTCCTAAGAAGCCATGGCATCCTTTTGTTTTACTCTGTCGAGTAAAGAAGGCTAGAGGCTAACAATGCTAACAGTGAATAGGGTGTTCAATGGTTGACGTCACCACGCAAAGGCTTCTGGGTAGGGTCATACTTATAAGCTGCATTTGACAATAGAAAATATACAGTTTCAGAGCGCTTTGACATCGATGTGAAGGCATAAAATGGAGGAAGTTGTTTTGATGGAGAAAAACATACCAGAGAGTAGGGCTGCACAATATATCGAAAATGTATCGTTATCGCAATATCAGCATGCGCAATAGGCATATCGCAAAGAACAGAAAAATATCGCAATTAATGGTCATCTCAGATTTTTGCTACACATAATGCATTTTGTCAATCAAATGGAAGCATGAAGTTTTTGACAAATCAAATAGAGCCTTCACCCATTTGGCCAATCGGTTGGGTTCTTATAGGTTAGATGCCTTGGTGCCTAGGTGGACGGCACTTCATTTGGATGGCTAGCAAACACCTGAGTTAGCTTAGAGAGCGTCGCAATGACTGAGGGTGAGACGTGTGCGGAAAATGTTAGCGAGAAAGAACTCATAATTCCAACAGCATGACTATTATTTCAAAGTACTTGTGTTCAACAAACACAAGTACTTTGCAAGACATGTCAAACACCCGTGGCAACCACGAGGGGAAACA
>SSNS01000734.1:171738-184757 GCA_006937985.1 Aphyosemion australe | reverse complement strand
CTCCTACCACCACAGCTCCCCTCACAACCACAGTCGCTCCTACCACCACAGCTCCCACCACAACTACAGATGCTCCTACCACCACTGCTCCCCCCACAACCACATTTGCTCCTACCACCATAGCTCCCCCTACAAATACAGTTGTTCCTACAACCACAACTGTCTCCACAGCAACTGTAGTCGCTTCTTTCACGACAGCTCCCACCACAACCACAGTCGCTCCTACCACCACAGTTCCCCCCACAACCACAGTTGCTCCAACCACAACTCTTCCCACAACAACCACAGTCGCTCCTAACACCACAACACTTCCCACAACAACCCCAGTCGCTCTTACCACCACAACACTTCCCACAACAACCCCAGTCACTCCTACCACCACAGCTACTCCCATAGCCAGAGTCGATGCTACCACCACATCTCTCCCCACAACAACCTCAGTGGCTCCTACGACCACAACAACCACAGTGGCTCCTACGACCACAACAACCACAGTGGATTCTACGACCACAACAACCTCAGTGGCTCGTACGACCACAACAACCACAGTGGATTCTACGACCACAACAACCTCAGTGGCTCCTACGACCACAACAACCACAGAGGCCTCTACCACCACAACAACCACAGAACCTCCTACCACCACAACAACCACAGTGGCTCCTACCACCACAACAACTACAGTTGCACCAACTACCATTACATCAACTACACCAACGTCTTCAACACCTGTCCCAGGACCATGTACGTTTAGAACCTTGCTTAAGATTATTCATCCAGTATGCTTTTTTTGAATTAAATGAGGCCAGTGATATTTGCTGATATTTTCTGTTTGCATCATAGCTGTTAAAACCAGATCTTTTCTGTTCTGCATTGTGAAGTTTATTCTCTGTGCTTTTAGATTATGTGATTGCTCTGAATGCTAAGCTCTCTACTACACTGTCACTGGACACCATCACTAATCTGGTGAGTAACATTTTGACTGCTATGTAAACAAAAACAATCACAGTGTAAGCAGGTTGAACAAATTTAGCAGATTTGCTAGCAGATAGCAAATAAACACTGATTTTCTGTCTTTTTAATTTGTTTCTTCACCAGATAAGAGATGAATTGATCAAACATGGATTACCATCAAACATAAGTGTTCGCCTTGTGAGCAGCAGCAGCGGCAGCAGTTCAATCCAAGTGACAACAACTGCTCCCTAGTGGATAAGAGTGAGAATGTATCTGACTCCTGTAGGGAAATGGGTTACCTCAGGTTTAGGTACAGTGTTTGGTCACTTTGAGAAACTAGTTCTCCAACACATCACAGACTATCTTCCCCAGGACTTAGATCCCAAACCAGTTTGCACACTGCTCAAACAGATCCACGGAAGACGCCAATGATGCAGCCCTCCACTCTGTGCTGAGCCACCTGGAGCAGCAGCAGAGCTACGTCCGGTCCGGATGCTGTTTGTGTCTACAGCTCAGCTTTTAACACAATCATTCCTGACCAAACTGGTCACTATCAGACTCCCCCAACTCATATGTGACTAGATAAAGGACTTTCACCTCCAGACTGTGAGACTCGGACCCCACCTCTCCTCCACTCACACACTGAACACCGGCTCCCCACAAGGCTGTGTGCTGAGCCTCCATCTGTACTGTCTCTACACCCACAACAGCAACCTTGTTGTTAAGTTTGCAGATGACACCACAGTGGTTGGACTCATCTCAAAGGGTGATGAGGCAGATTACAGGGAGGAGGTACTGAAGTTGTCAGCCTGGTGCTCAAAGAACAGTCTGGCTTTGAACACCAAGAAAACTAAAGAGATCATAGTGGACTTCAGGAGGCAAAGTACCGAGTTAACCACCCTTTTCATCAATGGGGAATGTGTGGTCCATACATTCCGGATTTCTTGGCGTCCTCATCTCTGCCGACATCTCCTGGACAGACATCACAGCTGTCATCAAGAAGGCTCAGCAGCGGCTACACTTCCTGAGGGTCCTCAGGAAGCACAACCTGGACTAACCTGATACTGACCTTCTACCACTCATCCATTGAGAGCCAGCTGACCTACTGCATTACAGTATGGTATGGAAGCTGCACCATGGCAGACAGGGAGAGGCTTCACAGGGTTGTAAAAGCAGCACAGAGGATCATTGGTTGCCCCCTACCCTCCCTGATGGATACACCACCCACTGCTCCAGCAGAGCAAGAAACATAATCAAGGACAGCCCCCACCCTGGCTGTGACCTGATTGACCTGTTGCCCTCCGGGAAGCGCTACAGGTCAATCACAACTAGGACAAACAGTCTCAAGAACAGTTTTTCCCCAAAAGCCATAACCACCTTAAACTCACACAACCCAACCTCAAGTCTCCCTTCTGCTCACCAATCTGTGCAACATCCAAAATCTATATGTTATTGACAATAGCTGTGATATCCTATATGTATATAACGCAACTTTGCACCATTTGTTTATTTATTGTTTTTACTGTTTGTGTTTGACTGCACTGAAGGAGCTGCTTTTAATCTCATTGGACTTGTGTATAGTGACAATAAAAGGCATTCTATTCTATTCTATAAGCTAATTTGAATCACAAATTACAAATGATGGGAAACCATAGTTAGTTCACAAGCCATAAAACATTATAGAAGTTCAAAAAGCTAGTCGTCCAGCTGGCCTGTTTGCATTATGTTGCAGTGTGTTTTGTACTGGTGCAGTTGGGAGGACTGGTTCATCTGTTGTTTGTTGGTGTCTGCTGTGTGGAACATTAACTATTTTTTGTTCCTGTAAAAATGACAAAAAAGCACCCTGAGCCTGTGAATGTACAAAAAAAACAACAACTACTGTAAATGTTATCCTCAATTTTGTTACCTTAGCATTAAAAGTAAAGACATTTGTGTCTGGTTGATGATTTCTTTGTTGTAACAAAGGTTCCTTAGCCTAGTGAACTAGACCAAATTCTTGCTTTGCAAAGGTTGGTCTAGGCACGCTTCATTGGAATCCTCGTAGCCCGATCCACTGCTGTGGCTGTCCAATCACAGCTCGCTATAGTTTTGGTTGGGCCAATCACAGCGCTCTATATTTTGGGCCAATCACAGAGCGGGAGTCGCCGATGATGTCAGAGCTGTGACCGCGAACACAAACAACATGGCGGCAGCGCAGGAACCACGTTCTTTTGAAACGGCTTTGTCGTCAACATTGGATTATTTAGACTCCAACGTGCGTAAGTCTGTCTGATATACTTAGCGGCTTCTTATTTTTATCAAACAAAGTAGTGCAATGTCCCAGTACACCTGATATTCACATGTTTTTCATACAAAAACGACAGAAATCATTGATGTTAGACGCTATTACTGCCTCCCGCTTTTTCGTCGCCATGATTACGTCACGTTGTTCGTTACTCTGATTGGTCCTAGCGCTATCCAATTGCATGCAGACAGTTTGAAAGACAACCGTAGATCCCGCCTCACGACTGAGAGCCATCAATGGTTCGTGGCCAGACTATATATTCACATATATAGGATGGCTTGCCAGGCTAAAGGTTCCTGGCAATAAATCCTACATTGTTGGATAGCCTGATAAGTCACATTTAATATGAAGTACAACATGTACAGATCAAAAAAAATTGATAAAACTCTTGTCAATGTTCTTGTGATTTCATTTGTTCTTGTTCTGAATTTCTTGGCGGATGGGATGGCCGAATGTTCCCACAGTAGAAAAAAAAAACATTTTGACCATTTTTACATTTTGGTTGTTTTACACTGACAGGAGCCTCAGTACCATGTGTAAGATCAATACACAGCCACACCTTGGCTCCTCCACTTCATGCTGGTCACATGTTGCTGTGCAATGGCATCTCTTTCCTCAACCAGGAGTTGTTAAAGACCAACCAGCATGGTGGTGTTTGTCACTCTAGCAAATATCTCATTTATCAATATCACTTGAACATTTGCTTTTGATAAAATGCCACAATCGTGTAATTTTGTATTTAAATATGAATCAAAGTAAAAGCAGAAGAGATCATCCTAATCTATGACAAAATACTGACTGCTTGATTTGGAGTTTCCCCTCATGTAAATACTTTTTAACCACAGTTTTATTTACCATTTACATGTTGCTTTGATATCAGCCTTCAGTCTGCTGGAATACTAATCTAACTTTGCAAATCTTGGTTGAGCAATATTTCTGTTTCCTCCTTGTTCTTCCATCCAGTTTGGAGGGATCCATAGAGAGTTCTAGTAGGACCCAACAGAGGCATTAGGCAAAGGTAGGCAATTGCCTTGGGCCCCAAACACTTCCAGGGCCCCCCGACAAAGACGTTTAATATTTAGATCTGCATCTTTAACGTTTACAAAAATATTTGATACTGTTAAAAAAAATTCACAGGACAAAGTAAATCTCTTATTCTGCTTGTGACATCCAAACTTGTTGCACTGCAGAATTTTTCATCTCTTTTTTTTTACAGCCATCAGATATTTCCCCATACCATTCCTTGTGTGAAATGTAAATGCACACTGACCCACTCATTACTGTGGCACCATGATGACCTACTCACTATCCAAAGGAAACTCATGCAGATGGATCTGTATATCTCAGTTAGTTGAAATTCTTTGTACATTCATGTATCTGCTGCTCATTTCTGCAGTTCAACATTTTCACCTCAAATCTACAGGTGCACGTTCCATGCAAGCTGAGCTTTCGCTCGTGCACAGGTGGTGATTATTGGGTTTGTAGCGGAAACTGTGGGACTGAGAGTGTTACATGAAACGGTTGTCAGAGAATGGAGCATGTGACTCTCCGCTTCAGCTTAAGGGAGTCTACCCTAATGGTTTATTAGGTTTCTTTTATTTTAGCTGACTTTTGGGGCTACAGAGATCTAGAAACTGCATTAGTCAACTAAAAACTCTTCACTGGCCTCCACTGCAGGTTAGCGTGTGGAAACTGGATTAGTAATATAATAAATGGCATTGTTTCCTGGCAAGCTCTGACTGATGTTGAGCTGAGAAATCGGTCCGACACCGGCAAACCCAACTCCTCACCCCCAACCACCTTCTTCCCAGCTGTGAGGTAATTTGCTTGTATTTGCAGTAGGGCTGGACAATAATGATGTAAATCTATCAATAGACAACGTAGTGTGATCGAAAAAAATGGGTTGTTATAAACTTCAATTTAAAAAAAAAAGCTCCCTTTACTTACTCCCAACCAATCAAAAACAGAGACCCAAGCACGCTCCATCACCAAGCCCTCCCCTCTCAAACCTAAACAGACAGCATGTGACCCCTACTGTACACTGGAAGCATCAGCGGCACGGAACAGCAGCAAAGTAGCAGTGGAATGTCGCTGCTTCAAATAGAATCCATTATAGTCTATGGGGGTGACACAAACCAGACGCGGGAATTTTCAGGCGCGTCCCAGAAGCGGCACGCTGCGCCACTAAAGATAGGATCGAGTTCTATTTTTGCCACGTGCCGCTTCTGGGATGCGTCAATTTCCGCAGTTAACATAGGGCTAGACAGGAAATCATACTCGATATCAGTGTAAAATGCCCAGTAATTTTCAAAATAAAAGTCTATTGCAGCGATACGATTTCATATCGATGTAGATTACGTCTATACGTGTGACCTCACGGCTTATTTTCTTACCGCATCGTTTGAGAAGTGCAGCGGTGTGTTTTTCATGGCTTTAATCCTGGCAGAGGTGAGGAAAAACATTATATATGACATCAAACAGTGATGTCAAACGTGATTTCCTTCTTTTTGGTTTGACTTTGAAGTCTCAAGGGATCTTGTGATCTCACGAGTCCAGCGAGGAGGGCGGCGGTGAAGCCGCTTCTCTGTTTCTCCCGGTGTGCACTGGCAAGCAGAAAAAATTGCGAATAAACCGTTCCACGACTCTGATGCTTCCAGTGTGCAGTAGGCTTGACCTAAACATGATGTCGCAGCAAGGAGAGGCAGAGAAAAGGAGGAGCAAAGCAGCGGGACACAGGTGACAGCACACAGCTGGAAACTGTTTCTAATCGTTATGGAAACGGTACATTGATGACATTCTGGAAAAAATAAAGGCTGGACTCACACAAGAACTCACAGATCATTTGAATACAATAGATGAAACCAATAACATAAAATTCACCCATGAAGAAGAAACCCAACCATATCATTCTTGGACATGAACATCCAGCAACATCATCTATGTTGTCGGGGTATCCCAGAGCAGGTGTGGGATTGTGGAATGTGTTGTATCAGGCATCTCTTTTGTAGTCCCCATCAGAAAAGCTCCTTGCAGAGGGGTGGGGTGGGGGTGGTCGGGTGCGGTCTCTTGGAACTTCCCCAGTGGAGAATCCAAAACAGATGCCCCAGGGGAGCGCGCCCCACTAATTGAGTTCCACTGCTTTAGACCAAGGCCTGTAAGTGAAATAGTTCTAACCTGCATCATAATGTTGACTTTCTGTGCCTCTAGATTATGTAATAGCTCTGAATGAAAGGATCTCTGCTACACTGCCTCTGCAGAATGTTTACAGTACCGTCGTCAGTCAGGTCAGTAACCTTCTTGTGACTCACCATAACTTGTCAGCTGGTTCAACCAGCTGGGCTGATTTTCCGGTAAAGGACTCACGTATAAATTTACCGGTAATGTGCAGAAAAAGCTTCAGTAACACTTAAATTGCTTCCATTATCTGCACCTGCCTCAGCATTAGAATCACAAAAGAAAGTATTTATTTACTACCGGTGCAGCACATCCATAAAGTTCAGCAGGTGTGAGCGACTAGAACTTGCCTTTGTTCTTGCTGACCACAAACAACAGAAAGAGCAGACACAGATGATGTTACGTGGCAGAGAGAAGAGCATAAAAAAAAACTCCAGAGTGAAGCAACTGAAGTAGGATGGACCTTCCCTCTCAGGCAGGAATTACATCTAAGAATATTTTTAAATCAATAAAAGCATTTTGCTCTTTCCACACCTGCATCTTCTTATTTTCCCTTTTTAAAAAAACTATATAGGTGGGTCCTGAATTTGAGTTCATCAGGGTGCTGCACTCTCTTTAAGTTCTGTCAACTTGTGGAGAGATTTTTTTTTTCATTTATCTGAATGTAAAAAATGGGACTTTGCCATGTGTTTGAAGGCAACGCTTCTTTTCTTTGTTTCTTTTTCACGAGACACAAATACCACCAAGTATCATGAGGCAGTAAGAGTGTCGTCGTCAGATGCTTCTGCCAGTTTCCACACTCATGGACAGATTTTCCTCTTTCCTCATTTCCATGTGAGAAAACTGCTTCTTTGTGAGGGTTTTGTGAATTAGCTGAAAATGCACTCTAAATACAATCCTTTAGTGTGTTTTGGTCTTCTATACAGTATATGTGAATATATAGACTTGCAAAGCAAAATTATTTTGCTTTTGATGGTCTAGATTCTAGGCTACAGCTATTTGGGATCTTGGTTTTGACAAACAGGAATAGTTTCCTTCAAAAATCATGATCAGCCTCGACTTTCTTTAATTAATGCAGTTAAGTATAAATACTGACCAGTTATGTTTGCTGTTTTCTTCTTCTCCAGATTAGAGACTGATTAATTGAACAAGGGCTGTGGCCAAATATGAAAGTATTGATCAACAGCTGCCCCTAGTGGCCAGTTATGAAAACACATCTGATTGCTGCATGTGTTTCCTGAAGTTTGGAATTTTTATTTATTTTTTGCTCTTTGCCTTGAGAAAATCAAAACTATTGATTATGTTTTCAGACAATATTTTCTGTGGTAAAAATCATAAATATATTTTTGTTTTTCAAACAAATATCCACACGTTGGACTCAATGGGCGACAACAGCACAGTTTTCATATAAAAATCCAGAGAGTAGCTCAACATTTGTGTTCAGAACAGATAAACACACCTGATTGTTTCAGCTCATTTCTGAATGAAGCCTGCAGAGGTTGAGAGGCACTCAGCACCATTTGACTCAACATTTTTGACACTATCTCAATTTCATGCTCTATTTACTCTGACAGAGTTAACAAAACAAAGAAAAACTCATTGTTTACATTGTGTAAAGCTGCTGGCTTATGCTTAACTGTTATATGATCCTAGTGCATTTTTTTGTGCAGACAGGTGTTTTTGTGAATAATTTTGGTTATGCTAATGCAATTTATCTCATTTTTCCACAGGATGTGTATTTTGGGGGGAATTATTTAAAATATTTAAAAACAAATTCCTTACTCCATTTAATATAATGCTGAAAGGATTTTATAGCATCCCTGCTCCTTTGTCATTTGTTGTGCTATTGACTCCCATGTAAATATGTTCTTCTAATAAGCATATACATACAGTATATACGTATATTTGTATATATATATANAAAGTAATAAAGTAAAAGACAATGAGAGAGAGATAGATAAAGAGAAAGAGAAAGAGAGAGAGAGAGAGAGAGAGAGAGAGAGAGAGAGAGGGAGAGGGAGAGGGAGAGAGAGAGAGAGAGGATTCACCCCCAAAACAAATCCTCTGGACATAACACACAAAAAAAATTGTTTACATTTTTGGTTTTGATCATACACCTGGCAATAAAGGGGTTAAATCTCAGAAACACACAAATATTTTATATTTCTGCGGACTGACGCCAAGGATGAAATTCATGTAAAAAAATTGTGTTCTGCTCAAACAAGTGAACAAAGACAGAGGATAGATAGAAGAGCACGGTGGAGAAAATTCTGTTAGAATAAGGACTTGTGGCAAAACTGTACGATATGAAATGGTGCAGAAGTTCTGAATCACAAAAAAAACATGTTCAAAAGCAGGTTTCCCAGTAGTTAGACATGTTCATGCAGAAGGTTCTGCGGTTGTGATGTTTCAGATACATACAAGCTGAACCTTTTAGAAATGCTCAGAGAACTGAATTGAAGTCTCAATTATTTATTCTCAGAAGAAAAAAAGTCAGAACTCTGAGATAAGATCTGACTTAATTTCTCAGATTAAAGTCAGTGACACAACAAAACACCATGTTTCTAAATTAAGAAGAAAAAAACTTGCAAAAGAGTGGATTCTTTTTATATTTAGACACTCATCTATACAGGTGATCAGCAAAAAAAAGTTGATTTAGGTGTTACTCGCTCTTTAAAACTTTAAACTGAACTTTAATAAATTGTAAGAAATCAGAAAACTCAGCATCAACTCAGGAACTAGGTTTATTGATGATGTTATACAAGTTTGAGTGTAACAGAAACAACCAATCAACATGTTAATGTTATGAGTCTGATCAGAAACTCTGAGTCTTGATCTGGATTCTGGGTCAGGATAAAAACCTCCTGCAGAAAAGTAAGTAGGCTGGGTGATTCGTTACATTTATTACAAAGAAATGAAAACGGACCAGAAAAAAGTCAAATGGTCGCTTAGAAACAAATCTCCTGTTAGTTTGTTAATAAACAGCGACAGAAGCGGTTCTGTTTCTGGCACTCAACTAAAACAAAAAACAACGTAAACATTCATACAAATATCCTTTATGCAAACATAAAGCTTTACCCAGCACCCATTAATTACATTTTCACTTGTAGAAAATTGAATAGCAAAACATCAAAATGTTTAAGTAAAACATGATGACCAGATTATAAAGTTCATCCACCAGAAATAACTTGTGACATGAGTTAGTTTCTAATTCTATTCCCCTCTGATTGGACCTGAGCTCACTAAACTGAACATATGGTTGCATAGCTGTCTTTTGTCCAAACATATAAACCTGGGTAAAGGGGTTCAGTGAATTTGGCCTTGAAAGTGTACAGAGGAGTCAGAATGCTGGATGAGACATTGTAGAAAGACAGAGAGCCACCAGAATAATCCAGATACACTCCAATTCTGGTGCATCCAGAAGCAGGAACTGGACTAGACCAGCTCTTGTTATCATGCCACGCCTTGAAGTTGTTATTGTTAATACCAAAATACCAGGATACATTATTAAATCCAAACCCATTTTTTTCACCATCTCCTTTCCGTGGAATGCTATCGTAGGCCAGGCCTACACCTACAGCAGCACCAGCGCTCCACTCAACCTCAAAGTAATTACGTCCTATCAGGTACTGCTCGCACAGGACCTGGGGATATGGATTGAACCTTTCAGGTTTTTCAGGACGGTCCTGCCAGGATCCTCTTGTAGCCGTCTTTTGTCCATCAGACAGACGAAGATAGCCGCTGGCTGTGTCTGGGTCCAATGTCAAGTAGCTGCTTTCTGATAGATCAAATTAGGCAGTTATTATATTTGGTTCAGTTTACAACAGCAGAATCTCATGGTTTTGACTCACATCAGAGCAACAGATTTTTATTAGTAAAAGTTAGATCTCGTATGCAGAGGCGCCCCCAGAAAATTGTGTTAAGGGTGGCCAGACGGGGCCAGAGAAAATTTTGGGGTGGCACACCAAAATGGTCCTTGTGGAAACTCTGGGATTGTAGCCTATGGCGATGCATTGCATGCTCTTTAATTCTTTTTTTATTAAAAAACAATATGCATCCAAAACACTAATAACATTTCAGAAAATTACATTTCAGTCATTTTAAATTTTATTTCAAAATTTTTTTTCGAATTTTTTTTTATTCGCCTGTTGCTGTCTTCACCAAAAAACTATGAATATATAAACTTTTTTTGAAAATGGTGAGCAGCAGAAACATATTTACATTTTTTAAAATTCTGATTATTTATTTACTCATTAATTATATAATCTTTATTTGGGTTTTACATTCATGTCTTGATTAAATAAGATGAATTTATGGTTTGAGTGAATATTAACATGATTTATTAAGAACACTGGTCTCCCCTGGGGTGGCCAGTAATTTTCTAGGGGTGGCCATGGCCACCCCTTGGGGGCACCACTGCTCATACAGAAAAAAGGTGTGTGTATCTATATATATATATATATATATATATATATATATATATATATATATATATATATATATATATATATATATATATATATATATATATATATATATATATACATATATATATATATATATATACATGATGTACATAAAATTCTCTTACTGTTTGCAGCAAACTTTGGAGAGGCTTCTACTTGAACTGACATGTCTGCAACTTAAGAGGACAGAGACAAAACCTTTATTAAAGTTCTTAATGAAATAACATGATATAAAAATATAAATCACTTTTTACAGAAATCCAGTAACAGAGAAAAGAACAAACTGCATCAAACTTTCAATCAATCAAGAGTAAAAATTAAAGACCAGACCACATCAAAGATGAAAATCAGAAAGTAACCAACCAGTAAGTGTTTCGTTACCTGGTGAAGTCGAATTGTTCTGAGTTGTGGTGAAGTCAAGTGGACTTGTTTGTCTTTTATCCTCATGAAAAACTCCTCCCAGTGTGTGTGTGTGTGTGTGTGTGTGTGTGTGTGTGTGTGTGTGTGTGTGTGTGTGTGTGTGTGACAAAATTCTATATGCGATCAATATCCTTCAGTAGTAAAGAAGGAGCCAAAGACACTTATCCAGTTTGATATGTTTACGGACTCACACACTTGTCAAAGTACATTTATGTGGAACACAATCTGTTCACAGATTCCATGTAAAAATGACTCACATTGATTTAAGAGATAAAATCTGATGACCTGACTGTTGAAGTTGTTTCAGTGGGAGGAGATTTTAATGAGGATTAAGTCAATGAGAATAATTAAATTTTTTCCCAAGAACAGTTGTGAGTCACACCTGTTCTTGGGAACACACACCGTTGTAGTTTAGGCAGTTCTTGAGAAAGTGTTCCAACAAAATCTCAGACAGTGAGGGTGCTTCCAACCCAATTACACAGAAGTTTGTTTTACAAATAATTAACTATTTAAGTTCTCTTAGGAACTGTTTGATGTAATGTTCATCTGCATGTTATTGCTTTGTTTTTTTTCTGAATAGAATAGAATAGACTTTATTGATCCCACAGTGGGGAAAGTCACTTGTCACAGCAGCACCATCACTCAAAAGGTAATTAGAAGAAGATAAAAACAAGGATACATCTATATACACATAGGCAGTAATCTAGTATTATAATCTTAGATCACTAAAAAAAACACAAATAAAAGATGAAAACAAACTTGGTACCAACACTATGCAGCATACTGTAAGAGACACAGACAACAATGAGAATCTGTTATTGCACAAGTATAGAACACATACTGAATACTGCACTGGTGTTTTTGTGTACCAGGATGATACCAGCACAGCTTAAACTGAGGAGTTATACACTCTTACAGCAGAGGGGATGAAGGATCTACGATAGCGCTCAGTTTTACATCTGGGATGTCTCAGTCTACCTCTGGAGGAGCTGTCCATGACCTCCACAGTGGAGTGCAGTGGATGGGAGGGGTTTCTTAAGATGGAGGTCATCTTCCCCAGCATCCTCCTTTCACACGTCTCCTCAACAGAATCCAGCGGGCAGCCCAGAACCGAGCTAGCTTTGGTAGCTAGCTTGTTCAGTCTCTTTCTGTCTCGGTCAGAGCTGCCTACACCCCAGCAGACCACAGCAGAATGAATAACAGAGCCAACAACAGAGTGATAAAAGGATTTTAGCAGCTGGGAGTTAACTCCGAAGGACCTCAGCCTCCTCATGAGATGGAGGCGGCTTTGGCCCTTCTTATACAGAGCACCTGTGTTGTGGGACCAGTTCATTTTACTGTTGAGGTAAACACCCAGGTACTTAAAGGTGTCCACCACCTCAATGTCTGCTCCCTGGATGTTTACTGGTGAGTGAGGAGGAGTGTTTCTCTGGAAGTCAATCACCATTTCCTTTGTTTTACTGGTGTTCAAGCGAAGGTGGTTACGCTCACACCAGTCCACAAAGTCCATGATGACTGACCTGTACTCCTGGTCGTCCCCCTCAGACACACAGCCGGCGACGGCTGAGTCATCAGAGAACTTCTGGAGGTGACAGCTGCCGGTGTTGTAGGTGAAGTCCGAGGTGTAGAAGGTGAAGAGAAAGGGTGAAAGCACTGTACCCTGCGGAGCTCCAGTACTGCACACAACCACCTCAGACGTACAGTTGTGCAGCCTCACGTAC
>SSNS01000734.1:129459-146946 GCA_006937985.1 Aphyosemion australe | reverse complement strand
ACCAACAACTACAACTGCTCACCAACCACTACGACTGCCCCACCAACAACCACAACTTCTTCAACAACCACCCCACAAACAACTACAACTGCTGCACCAACCACTACGACTGCCCCACCAATCACCACAACTGTCCCACCAACAACTACAACTGCTGCACCAACCACTACAACTGTACCAACCACTACAACTGCCCCACCAACACCCACAACTTCTTCAACAACCACCCCACTAACAACTACAACTGCTGCACCAACCACTACGACTGCCCCACCAATCACCACAACTGTCCCACCAACAACTACAACTGCTGCACCAACCAGTACGTCTGCCCCACCAACAACAACTTCTTCAACAACCACCCCACTCACCACTACAACTGCTGCACCAATCACTACAACTGCCCCACCAACAACCACAACTTCTTCAACAACCACCCCACTAACAACTACAACTGCTGCACCAGCCACTACGACTGCCCCACCAATCACCACAACTGTCCCACCAACAACTACAACTGCTGCACCAACCACTACGACTGCACCACCAACCATCACAACTGTCCCACCAACAACTACAACTGTTTTACCAACGACTACGAGTGCCCCACCAACAACTTCTTCAACAATCACGAACACCCCACTCACCACTACAACTGCTGCACCAACCACTACGACTGCCCCACCAACAACAACTTCTTCAACAACCACGACCACCCCACTCACCACTACAACTGCTGCACCAACCACTACAACTGCCCCACCAACAACCACAACTTCTTCAACAACCACCCCACTAACAACTACAACTGCTGCACCAACCACTACGACTGCCCCACCAATCATCTCAACTGTCCCACCAACAACTACAACTGCTGCACCAAACACTACGACTGCCCCACCAACCATCACAACTGTCCCACCAACAACTACAACTGCTTTACCAACCACTACGACTGCCACACCAACAACAACTTCTTCAACAACCACGACCACCCCAATCACCACTACAACTGCTGCACCAATCACTACGACTGCACTACCAACAACCACGACCAGCCCAATCACCACTACAACTGCCCCACCAACAACCACAACTGCCACACCAACCACTACGACTGCTGCATCAACCACTACAACTGCCCCACCAACAACTACCAATGCTTTAACAACCACTACAACTGCCCCACCAACAAGCACGACTTCATCAACAACCACGACCACCCCAATCACCACTTCAACTGCCCCACCAACAACCACAACTGCTACACCAACCACTACGACTGCCCCACCAATCACCACAACTGTCCCACCAACAACTACAACTGCTGCACCAACCACTACGACTGCACCACCAACCATCACAACTGTCCCACCAACAACTACAACTGTTTTACCAACCACTACAACTGCCCCACCAACACCCACAACTTCTCCAACAACCACCCCACTAACAACTACAACTGCTGCACCAACCACTACGACTGCCCCACCAATCACCACAACTGTCCCACCAACAACTACAACTGCTGCACCAACCACTACGACTGCCCCACCAACCATCACAACTGTCCCACCAACAACTACAACTGCTTTACCAACCACTACAACTGCCCCACCAACACCCACAACTTCTTCAACAACCACCCCACTAACAACTACAACTGCTGCACCAACCACTACGACTGCACCACCAACAACTACCAATGCTTTACCAACCACTACAACTGCCCCACCAACAAGCACGACTTCATCAACAACCACGACCACCCCAATCACCACTTCAACTGCCCCACCAACAACCACAACTGCTACACCAACCACTACGACTGCCCCACCAATCACCACAACTGCCCCACCAACAACAACAACTGCTGCACCAACCACTACGACTCCACCACCAACCATCACAACTGTCCCACCAACAACTACAACTGCTTTACCAACCACTACAACTGCCCCACCAACACCCACAACTTCTTCAACAACCACCCCACTAACAACTACAACTGCTGCACCAACCACTACGACTGCACCACCAACCACCACAACTGTCCCACCAACAACTACAACTGCTGCACCAACCACTACGACTGCACCACCAACCATCACAACTGCCCCACCAACAACAACTTCTTCAACAACCACGACCACCCCACTCACCACTACAACTGCTGCACCAACCACTACAACTGCCCCACCAACAACCACAACTTCTTCAACAACCACCCCACTAACAACTACAACTGCTGCACCAACCACTACGACTGCCCCACCAATCACCACAACTGTCCCACCAACAACTACAACTGCTGCACCAACCACTACGACTGCACCACCAACCATCACAACTGTCCCACCAACAACTACAACTGCTTTACCAACCACTACGACTGCCCCACCAACAACAACTTCTTCAACAACCACGACCACACCACTCACCACTACAACTGCTGCACCAACCACCACAACTGCCCCACCAACAACCACAACTTCTTCAACAACCACCCCACTAACAACTACAACTGCTGCACCAACCACTACGACTGCCCCACCAATCACCACAACTGTCCCACCAACAACTACAACTGCTGCACCAACCACTACGACTGCCCCACCAATCACCACAATTGTCCCACCAACAACTACAACTGCTTTACCAACCACTACAACTGCCCCACCAACACCCACAACTTCTTCAACAACCACCCCACTAACAATTACAACTGCTGCACCAACCACTACGACTGCCCCACCAACCACCACAACTGTCCCACCAACAACTACAACTGCTGCACCAACCACTACGACTGCACCACCAACCACCACAACTGTCCCACCAACAACTACAACTGCTTTACCAACCACTACGACTGTCCCACCAACAACAACTTCTTCAACAACCACGACCACCCCACTCACAACTACAACTGCTGCACCAACCACTACAACTGCCCCACCAACAACCACAACTTCTTCAACAACCACCCCACTAACAACTACAACTGCTGCACCAACCACTACGACTGCCCCACCAATCACCACAACTGTCCCACCAACAACTACAACTGCTGCACCAACCACTACGACTGCCCCACCAATCACCACAACTGTCCCACCAACAACTACAACTGCTGCACCAACCACTACGACTGCACCACCAACCATCACAACTGTCCCACCAACAACTACAACTGCTTTACCAACCACTACGACTGCCCCACCAACAACAACTTCTTCAACAACCACGACCACCCCACTCACCACAACAACTGCTGCACCAACCACCACACCTGCCCCACCAACAACTACAACTGCTGCACCAACCACTACGACTGGCCCACCAACCACCACAACTGTCCCACCAACAACTACAACTGTTTCACCAACCACTACAACTGCCCCACCAACACCCACAACTTCTTCAACAACCACCCCACTAACAACTACAACTGCTGCACCAACCACTACGACTGCCCCACCAATCACCACAACTGTCCCACCAACAACTACAACTGCTGCACCAACCACTACAACTGCCCCACCAACAACCACAACTTCTACAACAACCACACCACTAACAACTACAACTGCTGCACCAACCACTACGACTGCCCCACCATTCACCACAACTGTCCCACCAACAACTACAACTGCTGCACCAACCACTACGACTGCACCACCAACCACCACAACTGTCCCACCAACAACTACAACTGCTTTACCAACCACTACGACTGCCCCACCAACAACAACTTCTTCAACAACCACGACCACACCACCCACCACTACAACTGCTGCACCAACCACCACAACTGCCCCACCAACAACCACAACTTCTTCAACAACCACCCCACTAACAACTACAACTCCTGCACCAACCACTACGACTGCCCCACCAATCACCACAACTGTCCCACCAACAACTACAACTGCTGCACCAACCACTACGACTGCACCACCAACCATCACAACTGTCCCACCAACAACTACAACTGCTTTACCAACCACTACAACTGCCCCACCAACACCCACAACTTCTTCAACAACCACCCCACTAACAACTACAACTGCTTTACCAACCACCACGACTGCCCCACCAACAACAACTCCTCCAACCACCACGACCACCCCACCAACCACTACAACTGCTGCACCAACCACTACAACTGCCCCACCAACAACCACAACTTCTTCAACAACCACCCCACCAACAACTACAACTGCTGCACCAACCACTACGACTGCCCCACCAATCACCACAACTGTCCCACCAACAACTACAACTGCTGCACCAACCACTACAACTGCCCCACCAACAACCACAACTTCTTCAACAACCACCCCACAAACAACTACAACTGCTGCACCAACCACTACGACTGCCCCACCAATCACCACAACTGTCCCACCAACAACTACAACTGCTGCACCAACCACTACGACTGCCCCACCAACCACCACAACTGTCCCACCAACAACTACAACTGCTTTACCAACCACTACGACTGCCCCACCAACAACAACTTCTTCAACAACCACGACCACCCCACCCACCACTACAACTGCCGCACCAACCACTACAACTGCCCCACCAACAACCACAACTTCTTCAACAACCACCCCACTAACAACTACAACTGCTGCACCAACCACTACGACTGCCCCACCAATCACCACAACTGTCCCACCAACAACTACAACTGCTGCACCAACCACTACGACTGCCCCACCAATCACCACAACTGTCCCACCAACAACTACAACTGCTGCACCAACCACTACGACTGCCCCACCAACCATCACAACTGTCCCACCAACAACTACAACTGCTTTACCAACCACTACGACTGCCCCACCAACAACAACTTCTTCAACAACCACGACCACCCCACTCACCACTACAACTGCTGCACCAACCACTACAACTGCCCCACCAACAACCACAACTTCTTCAACAACCACCCCACTAACAACTACAACTGCTGCACCAACCACTACGACTGCCCCACCAATCACCACAACTGTCCCACCAACAACTACAACTGCTGCACCAACCACTACAACTGCCCCACCAACAACCACAACTTCTTCAACAACCAACCCACTAACAACTACAACTGCTGCACCAACCACTACGACTGCCCCACCAATCACCACAACTGTCCCATCAACAACTACAACTGCTGCACCAACCACTACGACTGGCCCGCCAACCACCACAACTGTCCCACCAACAACTACAACTGTTTTACCAACCACTACAACTGCCCCACCAACACCCACAACTTTTTCAACAACCACCCCACTAACAACTACAACTGCTGCACCAACCACTACGACTGCCCCACCAATCACCACAACTGTCCCACCAACAACTACAACTGCTGCACCAACCACTACAACTGCCCCACCAACACCCACAACTTCTACAACAACCACCCCACTAACAACTACAACTGCTGCACCAACCACTACGACTGCCCCTCCAATCACCACAATTGTCCCACCAACAACTACAACTGCTGCACCAACCACTACAACTGCCCCACCAACAACCACAACTTCTTCAACAACCACCCCACAAACAACTACAACTGCTGCACCAACCACTACGACTGCCCCACCAATCACCACAACTGTCCCACCAACAACTACAACTGCTGCACCAACCACTACGACTGCCCACCAACCACCACAACTGTCCCACCAACAACTACAACTGCTTTACCAACAACTACGACTGCCCCACCAACAACAACTTCTTCAACAACCACGACCACCCCACTCACCACTACAACTGCTGCACCAACCACTACAACTACCCCACCAACAACCACAACTTCTTCAACAACCACCCCACAAACAACTACAACTGCTGCACCAACCACTACGACGGCCCCACCAATCACCACAACCGTCCCACCAACAACTACAACTGCTGCACCAACCACTACGACTGCACCACCAACCATCACAACTGTCCCACCAACAACTACAACTGCTGCACCAACCACTACAACTGCCCCACCAACACCCACAACTTCTACAACAACCACCCCACCAACAACCACAACTGCTGCACCAACCACTACGACTGCCCCACCAACCACCACAACTGGCCCACCAACAACTACAACTGCTGCACCAACCACTACAACTGCCCCACCAACAACCACAACTTCTTCAACAACCACCCCACCAACAACTACAACTGCTGCACCAACCACTACGACTGCCCCACCAATCACCACAACTGTCCCACCAACAACTACAACTGCTGCACCAACCACTACGACTGCCCCACCAACAACAACTTCAACAATCACGAACACCCCACTCACCACTACAACTGCTGCACCAACCACTACGACTGCCCCACCAATCACCACAATTGTCCCACCAACAACTACAACTGCTGCACCAACCACTACAACTGCCCCACCAACAACCACAACTTCTTCAACAACCACCCCACAAACAACTACAACTGCTGCACCAACCACTACGACTGCCCCACCAATCACCACAACTGTCCCACCAACAACTACAACTGCTGCACCAACCACTACGACTGCCCCACCAACAACAACTTCTTCAACAACCACGACCGCCCCACCCACCACTACAACTGCTGCACCAACCACTACAACTACCCCACCAACAACCACAACTTCTTCAACAACCACCCCACTAACAACTACAACTGCTGCACCAACCACTACGACTGCCCCACCAACCACCACAACTGTCCCACCAACAACTACAACTGCTGCACCAACCACTACAACTGCCCCACCAACACCCACAACTTCTACAACAACCACCCCACTAACAACTACAACTGCTGCACCAACCACTACGACTGCCCCACCAATCACCACAACTGTCCCACCAACAACTACAACTGCTTTACCAACCACTACGACTGCCCCACCAACAACAACTTCTTCAACAACCACGACCACCCCACTCACCACTACAACTGCTGCACCAATCACTACAACTGCCCCACCGACAACCACAACTTCTTCAACAACCACCCCACTAACAACTACAACTGCTGCACCAACCACTACGACTGCACCACCAACCATCACAACTGTCCCACCAACAACTACAACTGTTTTACCAACCACTACGAGTGCCCCACCAACAACTTTTTCAACAATCACGAACACCCCACTCACCACTACAACTGCTGCACCAACCACTACGCCTGCCCCACCAACAACTACACCTGCTGCACCAACCACTACGACTGTCCCGCCAACCACCACAACTGCCCCACCAACACCCACAACTTCTTCAACAACCACGACCACGTCACTAACCACTACAACTGCTGCACCAACCACTATGACTGCTCCACAAACCACCACAACTGTCTCAAAAACAACTACAACTGCTTTACCAACCACTACGACTACCCCACCAATCACCACAACTGTTCCACCAACAACTACACCTGCTGCACCAACCACTACGACTGGCTCGCCAACCACCACAACTGTCCCACCAACAACTACAACTGTCCCACCAACACCCACAACTTCTTCAACAATCACAAACACCTCACTCACCACTACGCCTGCCCCACCAACAACTACACCTGCTGCACCAACCACTACGACTGGCCCGCCAACCACCACAACTGTCCCACCAACAACTACAACTGTTTTACCAACCACTACAACTGCCCCACCAACACCCACAACTTCTTCAACAATCACGAACACCTCACTCACCACTACGCCTGCCCCACCAACAACTACACCTGCTGCACCAACCACTACGACTGGCCCGCCAACCACCACAACTGTCCCACCAACACCTATAACTGTTTTACCAACCACTACGACTGCCCCACCAACACCCACAACTTCTTCAACAACCACGACCACCCCACTCACCACTACAACTTCTTTACCAACCACTATGACTGCCCCACCAACAACTACACCTGCTGCACCAACCACTACGACTGCCCCACAAACCACCACAACTGTCCCATCAACAACTACAACTGCTTTACCAACCATTACAACTTCCCCACCAACACCCACAACTTCTTCAACAACCACAACCACCCCACTAACCACTACAACTGCTGCACCAACCACTACCTCTACCCCACAAAACATCACAACTGCACCACTAACCACAACTTTCCCATCAACTGCACCTTCAACTACTACAACTGCCTTACCATCAACTACACCTGCCACAACACCACCACCAACAAATACATCTTCACCACAAACAACTACAACTACCCAGCAATCTTTTACGTCCCCAGAAACCACAACACTCCCACAAACTACTACAACTAACCCATCGACCGACTTAACATCACTTTCTACAAACACATCTACTACCTGAGACTCTGGAATTCTCTCCCCCTGAGACTAAATCAGTGGACTCAGTGGTCTCCTTTAGAAAGCAGCTGAAAACTCACCTGTTCAGGCTGGTTTTGGTGTGACCTTCTGTTGATTCTTCTTCTTCTTTTAATGCTGCTGTTTCTTAGCCTGGCAAGCCATCCTATGCAAGGCAAGAATTTGGTCTAGTTCACTGGGCTAGCTGTTTCTACCAATTCTGCTTTTTTTGGGATCCTGTATTACTTTTTCTTATTAATTTTTCTTTCTTCCTTTTTATTTATTTTTTATAAATTTTTTTCCATTTTCCCCATGTTTTTTAATTACAATATTTTTTCAATTTATATATATATATATATATATAATTTTTAATTTTTATTCTTGTGAAGCGCCTCGTGATTTTTATCTTGAGAGGCGCTATATAAAAAATTGTTTCTTCCTCTTTATGCTTCTACACCCAGCCAACCTTCAACACACACCTGAGGAACTACAGCTCCCTCTATTGCCTCTCTCTCTCTCTCTCTCTCTCTCCATAAGATATTGCAACAAATCACACAGCCAAATAATATTTTTGTTTTGTTTAGTTACAATTTGTATCAAATCATTTGACCAATTTGAGTTTTCATTACCTTTTTTCTTGATCATAATTTGTAAATAAACTTATTAATTTACATGGTTTCTTATCATTTCAGTATAGACAGATCCTTTCAGGATTTAGAATAAATTACAATGTATTAAATACTAATCCAACTCTAGTGAGACTATATTTCATATTTAAAGATCTTTACTTTTAACTGAAAAATTAGATTTTTTTTATTCGATATATACGTCATGCAATAATAAGTGACTATACAGCTGTATGATTTATCTTATTTACTGTTCTTTTGGGCGGGACGTGTTTTTCCTGATGATCAGTTTATAGTAAAGGCATTTTTATAGAATACACAGAATTCAATAGATACATTCTGCACAACCATAGAAGCAACGATTACCTTGAAATGTACAAAAAGGTTTTTTACACTAAAACTTTAACCAGACTAAGGTCTGGGGAACATTGCTTGAAGGGTTAGAAAGGTTTTTTAATAGATCAACCAATGGCTGTATTACTGTATGAATATTTATACACCGACTGATCCTTCTTTCAGGAAACAGTGGAAATGGAGAAGAGGTTGTCTCTTTTCTAGTTTTGTATAAATAAATACAGATAATTTTTGGCAGTGTTAAACATTTACCTTGTTTCTCTCTGTGATGCTTCTGCTGGATACAAGCACAGCAATGACCTACTATGCAAAAGTAGTTCAAACAAATGGATGTAACCACGTAAATTAATTTAGACATAACAGAATATTATTGCGATGTGTTTCGATGCAGCAATAATGTCCTGGGTTTGAATCCTTTCTGAGGGCTTTATGCATGGAGTTTAAATATTCTCCCCATGCAAATTTGGATTTCCTCAAAGATCTTTGGCTTCTTTCCAAAGTCAAAAATTGTGCTTTTCTTAATTGGCCCCATGTGTAAATGTATTAGTGGTTGTTGGTCATTTAGTCCCCCTGTGATAAATTGCAGACTTCTCCTGGTATAACCCTACCTCTATGACAGCTGGAAACAAGCACTAGCTGTCATTAGGCAACCACGACCATGAACAAATAAAGGCAAAATAGATGCATTGATGGACTAATTTGGTTATACTCAACATACCAGTCGAATCATATCTTTGCTTTAAATCTGCAGGTTATCTTGCGATATAAGCATGAGTTCTGCTTGTGGAATGACAGATGTGGTGACAGATGTGGATTCTGGACTGTTGTAGAGAATGTATCTCAGGCAGAGGCTGGTGGAGAATGGTGTCAAAAAGAAGGAATTATCACTCTATAGCTTCTGCTTCTCTCAGGCTCTACAACTTTCTTTGAGTAAGTGAACCCTGAAAATGGACAAAGCCATATTTTTACTATGTCTTCATGTAAAAGATAGGGGTGTAACAATGTCCAAATCTCACGATACGATATTGTCACGATATGAACCTTATGATACGATATTTATTGCGATATTATGGGGAGGCTCACGATAATAAGACTCACAACATTTGACTTTGACTGGAATCCTCCGTGCTGCGTTCACCGCTGTAGCCTCCATACTCCATGTTTGTTTATCTTTGCTGTGTGGGCTGCACGCACTCCCATTGGCGAACTGGCTGATGACGCAGAAGCAAAGGATCATGGTCTATGTAGTTTACTTTGCTATGCTCCGGTGGAGCAGACTGAAAAGTGTTATTTTTACCTCAAGACGTACTGTACGACATCGTGACAAGACCACGACGATATTGTGGTGATTTTACTACGACAATATCGCGATATTGCCAATATTGTTACAGCCCTAGTAAAAGAATTAAGAAAAATTTCAGTTGTTGCTGAAAGGCAAACAAATGTATTTGGTAACTGAATAAACCAAAGTTCAGTGAGAGTGATAGTGGCCTTATTATTCAGGTTTTAGCTAGAAATAGCAATCAACTGTAAGAACATGTGTTGACTGATCTTACACTTAAGAATATCAATCAAGTGTCTTTGGTTGTTGTTAACATTTTTACCTCCTTTAATTTTTTTAATCATTGCCCTTGTTTGAATTCCCAATGGTATATCTAGAAATGTTGTCTTTTGTGGTGATGAGATGTTTTTTCTCCAGAGACTTAAAGTCCTTCCTTCCATTTAGATTTCCCTCAAACTATCAGAGAGACTATTTATTGGCATTGGACCCCAGAGGCTGTGTTAAATGCAGAAATGGAATGAAATCACCAATGTCTTCATATCTATGTGACCCCTGTACACCGTCTTCTGTTCTGAGCACCTCATCAGTAAGTGACCAATGTCAAAGTTTAAAATACTCCCATTCCAGGTCTCAAAATTTCAACGTTGGCCACATACGGTACATTGGTTTTTTAGACTAAATTGATGCCTTCTTTTGCAGGATTATATTCAGTCATTGAACCCCGCTGGTAGAAACGATGAAGTCCACATGCAGTCCAGCTGTTGATGGAGAACTTTCCTTGACAGACCATCAACCTTAACAAAGTGATGAGACGCAAGTCATTAGGACTCATCACCAAAATACCAGTTCAGTGTTGGTAAGAATGTGTTTGGACTATGGTACTAAATCAAGGTTCATACATCGGATTAATAATTTCAGATTGTAAACTGATGACTTTATTTTAAGAAAAATATTTTTGTTATTTTGAATAAAATTCCATTGAGTTGCTTTTCTGTTGCAGTGGACCCTGCTCTATCATCTTTCACAGACAAATTATTTCTACCAGTTTATTTCACAAATTCCAAGCTAATCCCTATACCACTGTTAATCCATCAGAAGCCTACTCCACATACGTGAAACATAATGTCTAAGTAATTTTAAAAAACAGTGTTACAATTCTGTAATCATATGTTATTTGTTATTTCAGTTTTTACTATTTTATGTCAATTCAAATGAGGCCTGAGGCTATGGCAAGTCACTTTAACATTTAATCAACAACCACACCTCTTTGTAGTTGACTGAAATTAACATTATCCACATCTATTTTGTTACTAATATAAATTATATTTAAGGATATATGAACAACTGCACTAGTAGGTACTTTGAGAAATCTTTAAAAACCTAATAGGTGGCCGTTTTAACATTTATTAGGCAGAATGGATATTTTTCTACTTTAAATCTATTATATGTATCAGATGAGCAGCAGATTAGAATGAACTTTTTTTGAATGATTTAAAAGAAGTACGTAGCTTCACAAACGTTTTTTTTCTCAAAACCTCTAAATCAGCACCATGAAAAGCAAAATGAAACCACACTGCAGATAGTTTTAGATTGTAAATATGGCAGAACTTGATCCTGGTTGTCTTCGTGTTGCAGCTGATTAAGCTGGGCGTTTAGTGACAGACTACAGGAAATAAATCAACAACTTTCACTTCAAATTACTTGATCACACCATGATGTTTCTACTAGATCATACTGACAATTTCCATATTTAAAATGATTTTGATGTAAGATTTGGGGATTTTTAAGAGCTTCCACATCTTTTGCCTTGGTTATATTTGATTTTGACATTTCATTTTTAGATGATGTTCTTTCTCTTTACTGTGAAAATGCTACAGAGATGTTGTGGTACTTTACCTTTAGGCTTCACATTCCATAACAGTAATTAACATGCTGGAGGCCCACCATACATCAATGGGATCTGAAACCCCACTGAGGACGAGCAGTTTAGAAAAGGAGTGAGGGAGCATGGTGAGGATCTGATCTGTTTAGAGCAAGAAGAAGACAAAGAACTGTCAACAAGTTTCAGCTGCTGGGCTTTTTGGAGTAAACTGGTTCGTCAGCCTAGGCCAGTTGTAGTTTCACTCAAGATGCGTTTCCTTGCCAAATGTTTCTGCGCACAACAAACGCTGCATGCACCTGGGGAGGTTCAGTTGTTTCTGGCAGAAGCTTTGCAAGGTGTAGGGACCTTCAGAATAATCATCTGCCTCCTGCTGCTTTGTGTGAGAGGGAATGTTGTTCTGCTGCTCCTGCTGTCACATCAGAATTCTCCAAAAGTTACACATTTTTACTAACTTACACCTGGACCCAGAGTCCAGTAATAAAATGGTTTCACTGTCCAACTGTTGCAGGTCTAAACCTGTGAAGCTGAAGAACTGATGCTCACATTAAACCACCAAATAGTTCCCAAGTGCAGCCACTGCTGCAGCTCACCACGGCCACGGGGATGGGTCATATGTGGAGATGCAATTTCACCAGTGTGTGATGATGACTAATGGGACTTTAACTTAAATGACTCGTCACTGGTGACTAAACTGTCTCTGACCAGTTTGTGTTTAATGATTCACTAAGAGGTATAATTGTGTAATACTCTGATAGCGACCAAGCCTAGACTATAGGAAGAACATTTGATTCTGTTTTAAGCTTTTACTCACACATTAAATCCATTTGTTTTCTTTCAGTTAAGAAATATTTGAAGTGCTGTCATTTTGTTTTGAAATTGATTTTACTGTCCTTGGAGACTTTATGTCTGTGAAAGTTAGAAATAGGATAAACTTACTGGTGCATACTATAAAATTGGTGCCAGGAATAATTTTCCAGACTTCAGTTTGGAAAGGCTTTTATCGCCCCCTGCTGGTCATTCATTTGAATGCTGATAAAAACAGCCTTATCTTTCCTAAAAGACCAAGTTCATTTGTTTTTTAAATACATTTGCACTGGTTTCTAATATGAATTATGAGTCGATTTCTGTGGGAAAAAAACTCTTGTGCTCGTGTCGTAGGAAGTAGAAGTGAGCCAGAGGTGTGGGGAGCAGATTTGGAGTCTTATTTCTTGATATTCAGACATCTCGCCTCTGATTGGATAACAGCAACACGACTCTACCACTGTTTGCTCTGCAACTTTGATGTTTTATCTCCACAAATAACACAAGCCTGGAGGAGTTCTGCTGTGTGATGGAGTTGCTAATGCTAACAGTTAGCTTCTACTAGATGAGACATCTTCTGGTGTTTTCTGGACGCTAAACCAACAACAGCCTTCCCTGTTGCAAGCCAAGATGAGTCCATGAATGTTCATTTTAAAATGTGACGTGCAATTGTCACTGGCTTTTCTAATCCGAGCGTTTCTCCATCTATTTCCTTATGGCAGCTAACGCAGGAAATAGGGGTAGAAGACTATTTTCACTTTAAGTGCTGGGGCACGGCTAAAGCGCATCAATAATCAGCACTCTGCTGTGCTTGTATACAGGTGACGGAGAAGGAACGAGAGTGAGAGAGAGACAAGGAATGGACACAGAGTGAATTAAAACATTGACAAAGGAACACTGAGTGGTTGTGAGTGGTGTGTGAAGCCTGGTAGCTGGAGAAGTGAGGACATGGGTCATTTGCAACCATCTGAGTGATTTTGTGCAGCCTCAAACTGCATTTCTAGAACAATCGTTGAGCAGGCCAAATGGAAACATCACAATAAAACATTTTCTTTTCATAAAAAAAGAAAAACATTTAAAACTATTTTGGCCCCACGTTGTGAAAGGTTTGGACACTTTTTCCACATATACTTATTCTATTGGCAATTAAACAAATTCTAGCCGCTTTAGTCACATTTCATGTCTAACGTTTTCTGAAAAGAATTTCTGAAAATCAAAGATCTATCATTCACTTATTAACTGCCTTTCATGCAAGGTTCAAACTAAGATTTTGGTCAAATCCCGAGGGAACAATGAAAAGACTCATAATCTGTCAGAACGGGGTTTGTGATCTGAATGAGTCTCAGCTACCATCACATCAAATTTTAGCTCAATATCTGGAACGTTGAAGGTTTTTTTTGCCATTTTTGTTTTGGCTAAGGTCAGTTGTCCCTGGCGGCCATCTTGAATTAGGTTTCCTCCAAATCTTATCCATCGTTTACTTTGAGAGGTTGATTAAAATCCAACCAGGAGTTGTTATTGCTGTCTCAACAAGGCAAGAGAAAACAGTCAGACTGGTTTAAAAGACATCGGTTTTATTTTCAATTTAACGAGCCAGAGCAGCGTATCAAGAACACACAGGTCATGGTTTTGTAACATGTAATAAATAAATACATCATCTGTAAACGTGTTCATCATGAAACCACATGAGAACAAACTCACCGTTTTATCTGCAGGCTGTGAAATTAAATGTCTGAGCCAACCAGCCAATAATAAACAATCATAAATATTACTAATAACCAAGTTTAAAATGTCAGCATTCGTGGTTTACAAAAAACAATACATGATCTGACTTTTCCCAGAGTTTTTCCCACATAAAATGCCTTTTAAAAGATAATTTTACTGGTTTAATGTTTAAAAAAAATATTTTTTTCAGTTAAATTACAACCATGATTCAAAAGAAGACCAAAAATGAAAAGAAAATAACTAATTGTTAAATATGGCTGATGGCTAACAGTTAGCTCCAGGCCTTCAGAAAAAAAAGTGTTTACACATTCCTTCTCGCTGTCTATTATTAACACAGTTAGTGGAGCGCACTTGTCCTGGCTCACCTCTGTTATCACCTTAGTAGGGATTCAGGGACTTAGTGGTCAGGAGGAGCCTGCAGCAGTAAGATGAACCAAAACAAACGCACCCCGAACAACAGATCATCTGTATTTAACAGAGTCGACCAGAGAAACCAGCACCCTGATAATCTCTCTTACTCTCTCTCACACACACACACACACACACACATGCACACCTAGTCAAAAATGAAAGATTTGGTTTGAAATGACCTAAACAGTGAGATGCAGTTCAATGTTTAAAGGAATGTTATCTGCTGGTTATCCAGTGAAACTCTGGACCAATATTTGTTCCAATTCAAGTAAGATTTATTGTGTTTATGGTTTTAGTTTAAAACATTTCAAACCTTAATCCCTTTCACTCAGAAGATAGATTACAATAAATCCCTCTGAGACGCCATAGCTTTTCCTTCATGAGCAAAAACAAGAACCAAACCTGGATTAGTCGGGATCATCATGGAGAGAAGTTACGAGAAGTTCAGTCTGATCTTGCTTTCATTCATCTTCTTTAGTCACTTTAAAACTTTAATAAGGCAGCTTTTATTTCCTTCATATACGAAAACTCCCGCCAAAATCTATTTTCATGCAAAAACAAACATTAGTTGATTTGTTTGTAGTTTTAATGCAAACACCTTTTAACAACTGTTTCACATAACTTCTTTCCAACATTTATCCATTTTTATTTGACTGAAACTGAATAAATACTTGAAAAATGTTAGTGTGACCCAAAAAAAGGATGATTTAAGAAATAAATGGACTTTTTCAGTGATCAGCTCATATTTTGAGGATTTCTGTACAAGTTCAATAATCCACATAATTCAATAAAGCACTTGTGTTGAGCCCAGGTCGGACACGTGATCAAATAATAACTATATACACAAATATAAACACACACACTGGGGGTGAGGTGGCCTTTGTGTGATCTTACTTCAGAAATCCCTGTTTACCCCGTTTATACTGAAACCATAGAGAACAGCTGATTCATCCAACAGATGAACGGAAAATCAACAATGGAGGAAGACTCAAACAACAGAAACAGAAACACTGCTTATAAAACGTTGCATCAGTGTAACAACTTACATGTGTTCCTGGTGTAACAGTGTTTTTAAGAAAATAAAAGCCTCAAATGGTGGAAATTTGCTAAATGTTTATCATCTTTTAGCTAACTATAAACATTCAACATTAAAAAAAAGACAAATTCTTACATTTAAAGCGCATTGTGTTCCCAAAATATGAAAGAATAGTTTATATGAACACTAGCAATTCATGTGATTAGCTTAGAAATGCTAGCTAGCTTGTAACTTGATAAAGCTAATTAAAATTCTCAAAATGCTAGTAACTATACTAGAAAATGTCTTGTTAAAGTCTAGAGATGTAATAAAAAAATAGGAATGTTGTGTTTTTAGCTACTTGGGAAAGTTAGCACTTAGCCAAAGAATGCTAACTGGAACACCGAAGATGTCATGGGCTAACAAAGCTTGTTACAGTATTTTTTGTCTGCTGTTAGCGCCAGCAGGATTTGACAAACATATTTATCATTACTATATGGAACCATTTAAGGTATCGGTGTGTCCAATTTCAGGGGCAGCATCCTTCCGCGTTTGCATGTTAAAGAGACAGCGTGTAGTTTCCTGGCAATAGTGGGCAGCAGTACACACATTTCAGGGTAGTTTTACATCATATCGCTGTGACTGTTTATAAAAACATTACGGTAAATGTTACCCGTCGAGCAGAAAGCATGAAACCTTGACGTGACTCCTCAGACTTTGATAGTCCTTCAGTTAATTCTATCGAGAGAATGCAATGCTGATGCTAGTTTTCTGGCACTGTAGGTTCCAGATCTGCTCGGGGTCCTGCGCCTGCCTATTGCGTCAAACTACGGCAATACCACTCGGCCAAAATATAGTGCATTGCTTTTTTGATTCTGGTCTTTCACGTGGGTTTTGTAAAGAGTTTAGCAGTTTTGTTATTAAATTCATGTTTCTTTCTGCCTAAATGTTTTCGAACATGGCAACGTAACTTCCGTAAGTCGTACATCCAGCCAATCATCTAGTGTGACATCATCA